>PVKE010041038.1:0-14344 GCA_004027555.1 Craseonycteris thonglongyai | reverse complement strand
CCACGGGGACTGGTAGATGGTAGATAAAGTTAAGTAGACTCTCCATTAACGGGAACTCAAGCAAGCAGCAAAATCTCCAGCAAGCAGCAAAATCTCACAATTTTGTCTGTTGCTTGAGTTTCAGTTAATGGAGAATCTACTGTACTTCAAAACCACTTGGCTGCCTTAACAGAATTCAAGAGAAGACCTAGCCCCCCTCCCCCCAAAAGGGGGACTATTCAAGAAGCTAAAATGAAATTAAAATTCACACTGTAAGATCAAAAAGAAAATTTATATTATATAAATTAGAACCTTACTTTATGAAAGTAATTTGGCAATACCGAGAGACATCAAATTCACATACCCTTAGCCCAAGGAAGTTGGCTACTAGAAATTTATCCCACAGTAAAATTCCTATGAATATGCAAATATGTGTAAATGTGCACCAGAGCACGCATCATAACAAAATTTATACATAGACTAACCATTTGTGAAGATATAAATGGTTAATATATCCATTAAATGGAAAATATATCCACTGTATGGATCACTATGCAGCACATAAAGAAAAAAAATGAAGAAATCTATTTGTGCAGAGATAAAGCTATATACCATTACGTGAAAAAGAAATGAGTTGCAGAACAGAATCTTGTACAAATAAATAGGGACATATTTCTAGCATATGCCTAGATAATTTTTGGAAGAATGGACAGGCAAGTCTCAACTGTTTATTTCTGGACAGACAAAAGGTGGCAGCAGAAATGGGTGGAAGTTTAAAAAGTTTTTTTCTTATTTTATAGCATTCTATAGTGCTAAATGTTTTAACCACTAGCATTTATGTATAAAATTAAAAGTAATGTTGAAAATATTGTCAATATTTTCTTTAAATTATCTTATATTTAAATATACACTCCAGTTTTCCTAGATACATTATTAGGTCACAATAACAAGACACAGAAAAATATGTAGATTATAATTATATACAATATATGTGTGTACGTATGAGCACAAATATACAGAAAAACCTATACAGAATTCTCCATACAAAAAAACTTTTAAAGAAATAACACTGTACCAGAAGGTGGGGTATGGTGGGTAGAGTAAGGTAAAGTAGGGTGTGACTCATGTTTCAGTCTGCTATACTTCTCTATTTTGAAAGTTTTATTATTGATATAAGTAGGCTGACCAGATGCACTGGTTTAAATAGGACAGAAAACAACGGTATAGTTCTATCTCAAAAGGTATGTATGGTAAGCCTGTTCTCACTGGGCTAAATTCAATGTATCAGTAGGCTGACCATATGTACCATTTGAAACGGCCAGTACCATTGTTTTCTGTCCCATTTAAAACAGTATGTCTGGTCACCCTATTTATAAAGGACAAAAATTCCTGCAGTGTTTCTGGCAATTTTGAAAAATAAAACTAAGCAATACTGATACACAGAAATGCTTTGAATAAGATTCCAAAACAGAGAGGAAAATCCTGTCAGAAAATAAAAGAACTGCAACAATGTGAATACAGCCCACACCACTGAACTGGTCACTTAAAAATGATTAAGATGGTATTTTTATCTGATATGTATTTTATCACAATGAAAATTTAAAAGAATAAAAAAATAAAGGAAGGTTAAACAAGAGATGATCGAAGTGGTGCACAGAAGAATGAATGAACCTAAGGCTTACAGGTTTTTAAATGATGCAACAACATACTACTAAAAACTCTTCAAGAAATTAAAGGGATCCAAATACATATACAGTATTTAAAGATTCTCCATTATTCAGAACAGTGAGTCTTTAAGGGAGGAAAAGCACATTCCTACAGGTGTTATTTATTGATCAATCCTTTGTGGCACAGCATCATAAAAAATATTGGAAATTCTATTAACATTAATTGTAATCATTATTGGTAAAATTCCTAGACATATTAGAAGAGCAAAACATGCACAATTTTCACAAATAAATATATTAATACATATACTGGGACCATGATGGGGAGGGTATATAATGTAAAATATTTCAAGATAGCCTTTTTTAGGAATCATTTATGAGAAGCAAGTACAAATATACACTTCTAACCAGAAATTTAAAGGATAAAAAAAGAAAGAAAGAAAGAGAGAGAGAGAGAGAGAGAGAGAGAGGGGGGGGGGGAAGAAAGAAAGAAAGAAAGAAAGAGACTTCTAGGCAAAAAAAAGCAAATTGTGTGCAAAAGAATAAAATTCCAAATTGTAAACAAAGGAGCAAAAACTCAGAGACACTGACAACAGTTTAGTGGTTACCGGATGGTAAGGGGGAAGGGAAGAGGTAGAGGTGGGAGAGGGGAGGCAGAGGAATGTTGTGTGGGTGGTCATAAATAAATAAATAAATAAGAAATACATAGAAAAATAAGTGTTGATTTAGAAGTGAAAAATAAACAAATGATAGATAGATAGATATAGATAGATAGATAGATAGATAGGTAAAAACCCAAGTTGTCCTCAGTTTTCTCTGAAACTTTAAGACAAATAATGCTGAATCAGAACCTTCACATTTTTTTCAGAAACTGTTGTGATTCAGTAATTGTATTTCCAGCTAAGAAATTACAGAAGAGGAATATATGTTCTAATTTATAGTATCTTAAAAAATAAATTATCCATGTATTTCTCTTGAAGAAAATACTTGAAAGAATACTCCAAATAACTAACTGAGGGAGTTTCCAAACTTATGGATCAAAAATACCACATTATAAAAAGTTGATGGCAGCTCACAATGCCAAAAAATTATATAAAATTAAAATTGAATATAGTCTTTGGGAGAAAAAATTAACAAAGAGCCTCAATAATAGAAATCTCGGTCTTCAATGCCAACTTGTTCTTATTAAAAATTAGAAATGGGGAATGGAGGAGAAAAGAAAATTATCTAAAATTATAGTGGTACTGTCAGGAAAAGAAGCAAAAATTAAGAAAAACTGGAGTTTTGTTTTAAAGCCAAAAAACCTTCATCATAATTAAAGACTATATTCATAATGTGTAAGTATATAAGAAATCAAATATTGTTAAGTAACTTTATATGGAGCTCACTAATTCCAAAGCTTATGTTTTCCAATATAAAACTAGGATCCTGACATCAAAACTAAATATTTATCCCAAAGAACACAGATATCAGAGCAAAAAAATTGATGCTCCTAAATTTCAGGAAAAAAAATGTTTTTATTACGCTATTTCAAGGCTGTCTTCCTTTTTTTGAAAAGCTAAGTCATTGAACAGTTTAAACTTTCTTAAAGTAAAGGTAACACCTTATACTAGAAATGCAGTATAAAAAAAATCTAGTTTATGCTTTGGTTGAAGCAAATATCTACATAGATAGAAATGTTCATAACATTTTCTCAAAAACATGAAAATATATCTGTGTAGATCAGTGGTTCTCAATTTTACTCCCCTGGGACTATTTGGCAATATATGGAGACATTTTTGGTTGTCACAAATGGGAAGGGGGGTGTGCTGCTGGCATCTTGTGGATAGATGACAGGGACGCTAATAAGCTTCCTACAATGCACATGACAGCTCTCCTTAACAAAAGAGGCATCAGGCTCAAAATAGAAGTACTGCTGAAATTTTATAGTCCTGATTTAGGTAGATGAATATAATTTTTGTATTTTCTATATCTCTATTATACATGTGTGTGCATGTATGCATGCACGTGCATGCAGTAATTGCAAGAATGACATTTGGGGGTAGAAAAGTCGATTACTATTTGAGTTATAGCAATAAAAATGACTCCTGTACTTATTACATATATATCAATTATTTTACCCCTATCAGTGGTAACTATTAAGCTATTCTTACATGTATTAAGGCAGAAATATCCAACCTGTGGACCAGGACAGCTTTGAATGAAGCCCAACATAAATTCTTTTTTTTTTTTTCATTGTTTTTGACAGAGAGAGAGAGATACAGAGACAGAGAGAGAACTGAACTGGGGGCATTCCCCAGTTCCAGCATATGGGTCTGCACGGGTCGGGGCCGGGATTCGATCCTCCGTCCCTTGTGCTGCAAAGTAAGCGCTTAACCCACTGAGCCATCATGGCTTCCCCATCAACATAAATTCTTAAAACATTATGAGATTTTTTCACAACCTTTTTTTAGTGTGGCACAAGATAATTCTTTTTCCAATGTGGCCCCGGGAAGCCAAAAGATTGGACACTGTTGTATTAAGGGAATAAAAGGTTTGGTAACTTTGAGTGGATTTCAAGTGACCCCCAAAAGATTTAAGTTACAAATAAGATAGGGTTCAAAATGGTACCCATATAAACTATTTTACCTTTATTTCAAGATGAATCATTTGAGTAAAATCTTATAACATAAGTAGTATATTTGAGATACCTAAACAGCACTGGGGGGGAGGGGGAGAGCAAGAAGACAGTTAACCAGTATGGCAGAAACCGTAAAAAATTCTGTTGGATAGAAACCTACAAAGGTAAGCACTTTTAGAGTCAAGAGGTCAAAAATTTAAATGGGTTATATATAGTGATAGAAATTAGACATAGGCTTCAAGGTATTTAAATACTGAGCCAAAGTAATTACGAATGATTTGGGGGGCAATGGAAAGTTTGGTAACAAAATCATCCATTGAAAAAAGCTCCCCAAACTTCATTTACAGGTGTATTTAGATATTATTTTCAAATACTTATTGAAAAGTGTTTGTTTGTTTTTAAAAAGGGGGGGGTGCCTGGATGGCTCAGTGTGTTAAGCGCTCACTTTGCATCCTCGGGGACCGAGGATTGAATCCCGGCCCCAGCCCATGTGGACACATATGCTGCACTGAGGAGTGCCCCCAATTTGTTTCTCACCGGGGTGAGACCCCAGCCCAGTTCCTGCCCTGTGCAACCCTGTGCCCACCTGTGGAATGAAACTATGTGGAAAAACCAATGATGTGCAACTATGGAGACTGTTTGGGGCCCTCCCCCTTCTCTCTGTCTCTGTATCTCTCTCTCTCTCTCTCTCTCTTTCTCTTTTTCCATCAAAAACAATAAAAATAAATCTTTAAAAAAGTGAAGTGTATGCACTGCTTTGTGGTCCCTGTGATAGTAAAAACAGTACTAAATAAGCATGTACAGGAAATACCTTCACTACCTTCTTAGTTGACTCCAACTCTTCCCCACTTCTCATAAAATGCAGAAAATCAAACCACTGATTCAGAAATTGAGGATAAAACAGAACAAGAAAATAATTTTTAATATTAAAAACAAAACATATTTAGAGGATAAATTCCAAAGAGGCACCTTTCATTTCAGATAAAGTAAAACATACAAATAAGCAAAACAGTATCCATAGAAAGGCACATTCTATCGTATTCTTAGTATTTTTAAGATGAAAGATCTTAACATTTACAGAACGTAAAATATTAATGTCTTTAATAGATAACCAATTATTATAAATCACTAAGAAAAATGAATGAAAGTGTATAAAAGACACAAGAATAAATTCTACATAAGAGAAACACATTTCTACTAAACATGAAAATATGGTAAAATTCAAATGAACTACTACTACTAATGTGGTAAGGAATTATAACAAAATACTATTTTTTTTTTACCTGCCAAATTGACAAAGGCTAAAATAATATTGATGATAATAGGAAGAAAAACAACCATATAACAGTGGGGAGTGTAGAGTGGTACAATTTCTGTAAAAGGATATTTAATAAGAATTATACGTATTAACTACAAGCCAAGGAATTTCTTCTCATAATTAAGCATATATGCAAATATTTGTATATGAGGATATTCATCACATTATTTACAATAGTGAAAGTGATACAAATATATTACTAAGATGAAAGACTATTCACATTATAAACAAGGTTCTTAAAATATTTAAGGGAATTAAAGCTCACCGGCATGAAAAAAACAGCAGAATATCAATAGTTTATATTAAATAATTCAAATTTTACTTTTCAAAAAGAGAGAAAGAAACATACAAATAAAAAGTTTTTAAAAGATATACAAGAAATATAATTTTTAAAAATCACTGAAGAGTATTATGAATGTTTTTTATTAATTATATTTTAAATGTTAATGCATTAATTAGTATTTGTGTGTGGTATACAATGATACAATGCAGTTTCATGGCAATGACCATATAGTCTGCTACAAATAAATCAAGAAAATGCATGAATGTAGGGTAAATGAGGACATGTACATTGACATGTTTATGTCTTAATTACATATTTTTTCAATATGCTTTACTACTTTCAAGTTTACTTGTTATGCACAGGAATTTTTAGGCTTCTTAGAAGCATTTACTTTCTTCATAATCTTTTCTATCTACTTTGAGGATGTTTTCTCCAGTGACAATGAGATTGTAAATTTTTAAATAATACAAGTATGGGAAAGCTGGATGGCTCAGTGGGTTAAGCGCTCACTTTGCAGCGCCGCGGACCGAGGATCGAATCCCGGCCCCGACCCGTGCGGACCCATATGCTGAACTGGGGAGTTCCCCCAGTTCAGTTCTCTCTCTGTCTCTCTATCTCTCTATCACTCTCTCTCTGTTAAAACCAATAAAATAACAAATAAAATAAAATAACTAAAAGTATCTTTTAAATAATACAAGTATGACATGTTAACTTACTGGTAACAGCTGAGATATAAATGCAGGCACAGTTTATTCTTTCTTTTGGACTAGCAAGTAACTTAAATAGTCTTGCTGGAAGGTGGGTGAGAATGTATTATATATAACAAGTTATTGATTCAGATTTGAGGTAAATTGTTTTTTGGATCATTATAGTTAATACTCAGAGACTGAGATTTCAGATAGCAATGGATATCTTTTCTTAAAAAAATAAAAATTTAATTATATGACAATATAAAATCTGTAATGCAGGTATTCTGTTAACATGTGAACATGTAAATTCTATTAATTTGTTCACAGAAACATCACACAACTTAAAAGAAATACTTTTTGAGAAAGATTTCATACTTCAGAAAAATAAAGTGGGAGCAATTTCGTCACACACAGTATCACAAAATCTGAGGCAGAGAAATGAGAAATTATTCAGGTTTCTCTCCCTCTAATAGCAAAACTTCACTTGACATAATTCAATTTCTCCTTTATATTTTACAAAGTATTTTCAGATCTTGAGATAATATAATATCAATTACTTTAAATACTGGTTTCTTTAATCCATAGATGTGTGGAAACTGTAAGTTGACAGGCAGTTATCTTGGATGAACTCAAACTGAATGCATTTTCAGAGGCTGTATTTTCAAAATAACTACCTTTAAATAGTCTGACATTAAAAGTAAACTTTGTTTTTTTCTAGAATGGAATATCTGAGCGCCAGTGTTGTATATAAGGGAAAAAATTGTTCTAATTCGTGAGGGTGGACTCATAAGTATAATGCTTTTAACGAGTACGAAACAGCTCAGGACAGCTTCATTCCCGACACCAACTTTTCTTCCCAACAGCTGTCCCCAAACCTTCATTTACTTCTTACCGTGCATTGTGTCGTTTTTGGTAAGGAACCTGAAAACCTTTCAGGAACAAGACAGATGTGTGAACAGTCAAGCAAGCAGTAAACATCATAACTGAATGCACATTTTCTAGGTCTTTGTAAGTTCAGAAATATCTATTTACTGAAGAATTGATTCTATTTAAAATAGAATAAAACATATTGGTTTGGTCATCACAATGTGAGTATATTGCATGCCACACAGATCAATACACTTAAATCCCATTTCTTCTCCCAGGGAAATATACGAAACTAAAACATGACTGGGTATCTGAGTAACCTCAGTGGTTATAATATAAATTATTGTAAGATTTTTCTTGAATATGGCTGAAATTCTGCACATAAAAGTTTAATTGAATAGATTTGTTTTTTCTGTGTATTATTCATAATATGTAAACATCATCAATTTCACATAACTCGCTGCTATGACAGATTCAAGAGTCCATATTGAATACAAATGAGCTTTCCTGAACTATTCAATATTCCCACATCATAATTTTTGAAGTATTAATATAGTACTACAATTTTTAAAAAGAAAATGAAAACCCACTAAATTGACTAAGTTTTCAACAAATTAAACTGTAGTATGGGCTTTTTATTACTGAATAAAACTATCCATTAATCTAGTAAAAGTGTTTCAAATTTACTGTGACCCTATTTTACCCTGCTACAAACACATCTATGCTTATATCCCTATTAATACCCAAGTTAAAGCCCCCCAAAGTAGAGATGTCAATTTATTTAAGATTTGCCTTTGATTATCATTTTTTAAATAACACCAAATGTATCTTATCCTAAGATACATGCTGCCACAAATAGGCTCTCTTTTATTCAAAGATGCCATAGTCAACAACAGTTTTGTTTCCTTCAAGTCAAATATATCAAGTGTAGTTTTCCTGTTTGTAGTTACATTAATAGATTGCATTGTCTAATATGCAAACTGTAATTTCTTCAATTGGAAAAGCTTACAAATATAATAACTTCCTTAAAAATTGGGTTAGATGATAAAATTTGTACTCTGTATTTTCAACTATTTTCTCACTGTTAATAGCAGAAGGTTGGCCTACGTATCTGAAGAAAGAACATTTCTCAGTGTTTTAGTGTTTTAGAAAGGTTGAGAAATAGTATTTCAGGTTGTCTTCACTAATGTTACGCAAAATTCTCTTCATGTGCACATATAACCCTACAATACCTAAACTTAAAATTTGAAACTGCCTGTTAAGTATTCACCAACTTACTGAATGCTAGATTTAAATAAAAAATTTTTAGAAATATGCTTTTAGCTTTAAATAATCTTTAACTATATTAATATTTAAATAAATGTTTTCACATTTTTATTTAAGTATAGCTGGTATACAATTTTATATTGGTTTTATTAGTTTTAAATGTATAAGATAGTGATTCCACATTTTTATACTTTACTATATGGGCACCCCACTAACTCTAGTAATCACCTGTCACCTTGAAAACCTATGTCAATACTACTGACTATATTCTCCCTCCCCTTCTACCCATTTCCCCACCCACTTCCTTCTGGTAACCATCATTTAGTCTCTGCTCCTATGAGCTTGTTTTTGTTTTGTTTTCAGTTTTTATAGGATGTCTCAAAATAAACAAAGGGAAACTCTATGATGTTCTATTTTTTATAGCTATATCACCGTTGCTATGCACAGTTGTTCTTGAACTGGACTCCCTTGCCTGAGTCTTCTTCCTGGCTTTAATAGGTATTGGCCTTATGTCCTTGAGAAAGTTATTTAATCTGTGCCTGAGTTCATTTACCTGTAAAGTGGAAATGATAATAGTATCTACCTTCATGGTGTTTTCAAGACTCGATCAGATAATACATGAAAGTATTTAGAATAGAATTTGGCACACACTCACAAACACACATACAAACAGGGGATGCTGGGATAGCTCAACAGGTTGAACACTTGCCTTGTAACCATGAGGTCTGGGGGTCAAATTCCGACCCCAGCCCATGCAAACACATGTGCTGCGGCACAACTGGTAAGCATCAGGATGGCAGTGAATGTTCTTGCCTCCAACATGGGAGGCCCCTAGTTTGGTTCCACCCCGTGCAGCCCACATTCATCTGTGTGGAAAGAAACTATGTCAAAACTAATGATGTACAACTATGGAGACTGCTCTGCGCCCCCTCTTCCCCCCCCCCCTCACTCTCTCCTCTCAAACAATAAAATAAATCTTTAAATAAGCATAATAGGGGAAGCCGAGATGGCTCAGTGGGTTAAGCGCTCACTTTTCAGCGCTGAGGACCGAGGATCAAATCCAGGCCCCGGCCTGTGCGGACCCATATGCTGAACTGGGAGCTCCCCCAGTTCAGTTCTCTCTCTGTCTCTGTCTCTCTCTGTCTCTCTCTCTCTGTCAAAAACAATAAAATAAATAAATAAATCTTTTTAAAAAAGCATAATAAGCAAATATCATTATTTCAATTTACACCTTTCTGGTCTTTGGTTTTAAAAGACATTAAGGTATTTTTAGGCATTCTGAATTAGGATACAGCCTATCTTCATGCCTTCCAGGTCTTGCAACAACAAAAAAACATGGTTTTCTTTATGATTTCAGAATAAAAAATTGACTTAGAGATTACATTTTATTTCTATTTTTAATATACAAAAATGAATAGAACCTTTTTTGTTTCCTTGCTATAAATATCAAAATAAATTATGTCCTAATACTCTACTGGTAATTACTTACAGTTAATAATTTTAATTAACTGGTATTCATTATTTTAAAAAATTTATTTATTTATTTATTTATTTTTGACAGGGAGAGAGAGATATACAGAGACAGAGACAGAGAGAGAACTAAACTGGGGGAGCTCCCAGTTCAGCATATGGTTCCGCACGGGCCGGGGCCGGGATACGATCCCTGGTCCCCAGCGCTGCAAAGTGAGCGCTTAACCCACTGAGCCATCCCGGCTTCCCCTCATTATTTTTAGTAACAGATCTACTGCTATATTACTTCATAAATTAAGTACTTTTACATACTTGACTTTCTTTTGTTCACTGAATCTTTCAAGTTCTAAATATAAGGGCAAATGTTAATGATATCATTTATTGATCAAGTAATATTGGAATAAGATTATTGATAATAGCAGTATTATAAGGAAGACAGATATAGATTTAAAAATTTGATTGTAAAGGAAGGTTTCAGGAATAATTATCTAAACACACTAAATAATATATAGGCCAAAGTTTACAGGCTCTATTAATTCTCAAGAATTTCTGAGAGACAATTTTAATACCACCACAATATATAAATGACCATTCCATATGTGCAAGGATGTTATATGCAATCTTTCATACTTTCCTCAGAACAATTAAGGACAACTGAAATCATTAGAGGACAGATAAACTTCCCACAGCCAGAAAATATGTAAGTAGTGTATCTGGAATCCAGTTGAAATCTTCGTCACACCGATTTTATCCTTCTGAACATTTACCATATAGTGCCTCTCAGCAGATCACATAATGAATATCATTAAAGACACCAAAATAAGCTTTATTTAATTGTAGCAATCGGTATACTTTCTATTCCTTCATGATAGAAAATTATTTCACTTATTTCTCCTTTACCATCCAGCCTGCCAGAGTTCAGGTACTCAACTATAGTGAAACATATTGTCCTTATCAATTGCAATTTGACACTTTTTTAAAAGATTTAGCTATTGTTTTTGACAGAGAGAGAGAGAGATACAGTCAGAGACAGAGAGAAGTGGGAGGGACCAGAACAGTCTCCATAGTTGCACATCATTGGTTTTTCCACATAGTTTCATTGCACAGGTGGGTGCGGGGCTGCACAGGGCAGGAACTAGGCCGGGGTCTGACCCCAGTGAGAACCGAACTGGGGGGCACTCCCCAGTTCAGCATATGGGTCTGCACGGGCCAGGGCTGGGATTCGATCCTCAGTCCCTGGGGCTGCAAGTGAGCGCTTAACCCACTGAGCCATCCCGGCTTCCCCCCAATTTGACACTTTTTCAATTGACTTATAAAGTAAGGTAAGACAACTTAATTGAGATTGGGGGGCAAGTGATAAAACGAAAGTGGAATCTCGACTTCTGAAACTTACCACGATATTCACTCTATGGAGACTAGATACCAACTCTGTTCCTTAAATGTTCAAATGTATTAAATGTAAACAAATTTTTACTCAGACATTGTAATGATAATATTTGATAATCACAATTAGTAACAGTAGTCATAAAATGTTCACATTCTATAAGGCACTAGCTTTTAAAACACTGATTTTCTATAATAGAGTAATTACAATAATTTGTTAGTAGTTGGCAAACATTTTCTGCAAAGAGTTAGAATAAACGTTTTCAGCTTTGCAGGTCATACAGTCTCATTCAGCTCTCTTGTAGCCTGAATACAGCTACAGACAATATTTTAACTAATAAGCATGTCTTTGTTTCAATAAAACTTTATTTATGAAAACAGGCAGTCAGTCAGATTGGATAGCAGGCCTTAGTTTGCCAGTCCCTGGTATAGTCCACTAATACTATGTTGACAGTCTAAATACCTTGATAGACAATGCAAATGAAAACACACAAGTCTTATTCATGTTAAGTAAAAAAAAATTTACTTTGTCCAATTAATTTTTCAGCAATTATCTCTTAAGAAATTTCATGCAGAATGGGTACACAAAATATAGCCCAAAATAAAGTAAGTTGTTGGATTTTTTTTTGTTAAGGCTATTTTGAGTACAATCTGTCACAGAGTTAATTGTGTTCATTCCTAACTCACAGCACTCTGGTATTCAATAAATATCTATTTACCAAAGCCTATTAGAGACTAATTATTTCACTGAATTAGTAGTAGTAGTAATGATAACAATAGCAACTTCTCTTTAGATATGTGTTGAATATTCACCACATTGTTGTGAAGTGTGTTTAATGTTAGAACTGCTTTACATGAACTATCTCAAATTCTGACAACAGCTGATATAGACTGATTACTATTCCATCTTTTTCAAATGAAGAAATTAAACTTCAATGCCATGGCAAACTCCCTCCAGGAAATTAAGGGCCAGAGTTCAATTCCAGGTCTCAATCACAACACGCTGACTTCTATCTGCATAGAATCTAATCCTCTCTGTTTCTGAGGATTGGGGAAGGGGACTCTGGGTCCAGATCAGGTCAGGGACAGGGAATTTTTCTGAGTCCAGGGGAAGAATGGGTCTGAGGGAGAGGATTAAAAAGAGAAAAGTTACCCACTCTGAGATTTGAGGGAATGAATAGAATAAAGCTTCTGTGCTCAGAAGTAGGATCTTTAGTAATTTTGGAAAAATTAAATGGATAAAGTAAATCCATTAAATAATTGTAAGTAACTTTTAAAAATGAGATGCTGATTTGCAACTGAATTTCTTGTTCCCACTTGAACCTAAGCAGCCACTATAAATTAATTCTGTGGTTGTCTATGGACTACTACTATTCAGTCAGAAGTCATACTTCTGTAGATCAGTCTTTTGAAGTTGACTACAATCCAATTAACTCAGGCTATTAATTACTTAATGGCTGCCACTTCTCATAAGAAGTGTGGTGGTGGAGGAAACTTTAATGTTGCAGCCATGTTCTCATTCTAGAATGTTTTTCTATCCTATTTTCCATTTCCAAATCTTACCCTACACCCTTCATTTTCAAGCACAAGTGCTGTATTATTCATGAAGCCTTCGCTGAGCATCGAAAACAACCATATTTTTCCACATTCTTAGTGGGAATATTTTTCTCCATTGTTTTCTTATTTCTTACAAGTAGTAATTATAAACACTTGTGTGCCTAATTACTAAACAGTAATGTTTTGGGAGGGCTTTCTGAAGAAATGGACCATTTTATCTTCATTTTGTACTTCTCACAGTACCTAATGTATTATCCATACAGTATACTTGGAATAAGTGAATAAACTAGTATACTCTCTGGTATGCAATGAAGTCAGCTCTAATGAAGAATTAAACCTCAGAGTGATAAAAATGAATACCCAGTTCCCCCAACAACCTACACACACACACACACACACACACACACACACACACACACACACACACACCCTAAGCATCGCAAGGGTATCCAACATTACATGGTAAAAAGGAAAATGGAACTACCTGATCACCGTAGTTCTTATTCATGCTTATCTGGCCTGTAGTTCCAGACACAACATTGTCAAATGCTGTGAGTGCTTATTAGCATACATTATTTTCCCCTTACTGTTCCTCAGTGTTCACAATTGTAAAATGGATAACAGAATTGGCACTGATAAATACTAGTTGCACTCCTTAGAAGGAAAGAGACGTTGTGATAAATATAACCAAATAGCATTGTGCTTTTACTAAATGTTATGCCCATGCTCTTTACTTCATCAAATGCTACAGGTCATCAAAATACATGAATGCTGGCTTCAAAGAGTACATCAAATTGAAAAAAATAGTGAAAGTGGAAACACTATCCTACCCTTTTTTTATGTCCCTAATCTAGCACAGTTCCTTGAGCATACTGGGGACCTAATAAATACTATTAGGGTTAAAATGGGGAAAACCTATTCACTATCTGTTGCTCCAGAACTACCATCCTCTAGAAGATATTTTATTCTCTTTAATAATTACAGCTAACCCAAATGTTCACAGGGTATTCTGTACCAGGGATTCTCCAAAGCAGTTCATAAAGGTTTTCTCACAATATTTTCTGGTATTGTCATTCTCACAATAACAGGTGACAAAAGTAAGTTACTGAGAAGGTAAGTTATTTCCCAAATTGCATATTTAAGTAGTAGAGTCAGGATGCCCAATGAGGCAGTATGATTTCAGAGACAGTGCATTAAATTGCTATACTTTCTTGCCCTCCCTCAGAAACTTTAACATACCAAAAA
>PVKE010041037.1:0-14344 GCA_004027555.1 Craseonycteris thonglongyai | reverse complement strand
GCTCGCTTTGAGGCCACGAGGACCGAGGATCGAATCCCGGCTCCGGCCCAGGCAGGACCCACATGCTGAACTGGGGAGTTCCCACGGTTCGGTTCTCTGACTGTCTCTGTCTCTGTCTCTCTCTCTATCTGTCAAAAGTAAAATAGAAATAAATATGCACTGAAGACAAAAAGATAATTTCTCTCTATAAATGTGAAAAAGATAAAAAAAAACAAAAAAAAACTATGATCTTGGAATTGGCAATGGTTTCTTAGATGTGACACCAAAAGCACAAGTACTTAAAGGAAAAACAGATACATTGTAGCTCATCAAATTTAACTTGAAACATTATGAAATGAGTTGAAAGACAGCTCAAAGAATGGGAGAAAATATTTGTAAAGTACATATCTGATAAGGGCCTATTAATAGGATCCAGAGTATATAAAGAATTCCTTTAACAACAAAGAAAATTATTTCAAATAAGCAATGGATTTGAGAAAGTATATTTTTCCCAAGCTAATACACAACAGCCAACAAGCATATGAAAAAATACTCAACTCCGTTGGTTATTATGAAAATTCAAGTCAATCACTTCTCGGCCTTTTGGATAAGATCAAGAAAATCTAAGTCAAAACTGTACTCTGTAGGACGTGAAAATGGAAAAGCCAATTCTAAAATTCACATGGAATTGCAAGGGGCCTCAGTCAAAACAATACTGAAAAAGAGTTGGAGGGCTCACATGTCTTCAGCTATAATAATCAAGACAGAGATTTTTTTTTCCTAATTAAAACAAAATTAAAAATGGGTTTTATTTAGAAAGGATGTAGAGCAACAGGAATCCTACATCGCTGATGGGAATGTCAAAGGTGCAGCTACTGTTGAGAACAGTTTGGCAGTTCCTTGAAAAGCTAAACAAAGAATAACCATATGATCCAGCAATTCCACTCCTAGACATACACCTAAGAGAAATAAAAACATGTTCTCACAGAAATCTCTGTACAAATATCTATAGCAGTATATTGACAATAGCTAAAATGTGCATCAGATAAACAAATTGTGGTATATACATACAATGAAATAGCATTCAGTTACAAAAAGGATTATGTAGTGATATGAGCTACCACCACTGGATGAACTTCAAAAACATTATGCTAAGTAAAAAAAGTCAGGCACATTAAATTATTCCATTTATAAAATGAAATATTATGAATAAGCAAATCTGTACATTAAAAAAGTGATTAAGTGGCTGCCAAAAGTTTAATTTTTGATGGAGGTCTGAGAACTGGGAGTGATTACTTAATGGATACAGGGTGGTCTTCTGATGTGATGAAAGTATTTTGAAACTAAAAAGAGGTGGTAGTCAGAAAACAATACAACTACTGTAAATGCCACTGAATTGTACCTTTTAAAATAGTTAATTGTACAAGACTATCACTTCCTTTTTTTAAGTAAAAACGAATGTCGGGAAACCAATATGAACTATCTTATACTAATATAAATGGTTTCACTGCTTACTACGTTGGTAAGTATACTATTATTAGGTGATTATTATGCCACTCCAAACCCCCAAAAATTTGTAGAAGAGTCATGGAATCTTTCAAATGTGTGCTAAACCCTTATAATTATTTTAAGCATGTGTATATTTACTATGTCTACTTTATAACCAACTATGATAGAGAATTTATGACCTAGGACAGACAATGAACTACGGTTACTTTTGTCAATTTAAATAAACATTTCCCTAATTAAGGAAGGGACTGGGTACCCCAGACAATTACCACAAAATTTATTCATACAGCATAATGCAACTTTTGTTGGCCTTTATACCTCCTCCAGATACATACTGTTTTTAGTTCTTTTTCCTTTCTTTCTGTATATTGTTTTCAAGGCCTGGAAAAGCACATCCATCACAAATTCCATTATAAGTTTTTATAAAAATGTTTATTCCTTTTTTAAAAAATTTTATTGTTTTGACAGAGAGAGACAGGGAAAGACAGAGAGAACGTACAGGGCCCAGAGCAGTCTCCCTAGTTGCAGGTCATTAGTTTTCTACATAGTTTAATTCCATAGGTGGGGGTGGGTTTGTGTAGGGCAGGACCTGGCCAAAGGGCCTCCTGCATGGGAGGCAGGCCTGGCGGGGGTGGTGGTGCTGAACTGCGGGCACATCCCAATTCAGCATATGGGTCTGCACAGGCGGGAGCAGGATTCGATACTCGCACCCCAAGGCTGCAAGATGAGCGCTCAACCCACTGAGCCATTCTAGCATCTCCAAAAATGTTTTATTTCTGAAGATCAATTTTCTTACACTATTGAAATCTGAATTTGTAATGGTTTTTTAAGAACAAATAAGTTGTTAAAATATTATTTTATCATTCCCTTCTCCAAGATATTTCATTTTCCCTTTATATGCTCTAATATTTTTCTCCCTTATTCTCTATTCCAGCGCTCCTATTGAAGGGCTCCTGTGTAATTCTTTTCTCTCTCACACATACATCACTATCGAAAATTAAGCCTATACTGTATTTTGTTTCCTTTCCACAGTCCTATAATTTGTAAAGTCTTTTTATACTTCACATCCATTGCAGCAAGGTTACAATTTGAATAATATACTTCACTTTAATGTTTATTTAGGTCATCGCCACTACCCCACTGCAAGCATGGACTAGAATAAACTATTTATGCAAAGTAAAATTTACATGTAGAAAATTCTAGAATTGAAAAAAATAGTAAATAATTTTATTTAAACAACTATTTTTATTAGTAGCTTAAAACCACAAATGCAACTAAAAGCCAAATATAAAACATACAATCTACTCAACCAAGTTAAGTGAAATGGTCCTGTGAAACTTTTTTATTACAATACACAGTAATCGCTTTGTCCATCTAGTTTCTTTGAAAACAAAAGGAAAACAACATATGAAGCAATTATTTTGTGTAGCATCTTGGAGTCTCTCCAAGTAAGAAAATGCTGATGATGTTCTGAACAATTTGACTTAGAACTAGAATAAAATTTTGTTCACAAAAAATTTTGCTACAAAGCTATCATTTAGAATCAAAGGACAGATAAAGAGCTTCCCAGATAAGAAAAAGCTAAAAGAGCTCATCACTCCCAAACCAGTATTACAAAATGTTAAAGGAACTTTTTAAAGAAGAAAACAGAAGGATCAGACCCTGTCCTGCAATTTGCACATGCACACACAAAAAGGGGTGAGTGGGGAAGGATTGCCCAGCAAGATCCCTGATGCAAGGCTTGTGTGCCCATCCCGCCCTGTCCACCAGTGCCCACCCAGTTGGTCCGGCTCAGTCATAATCAAGGTGACCCTCATCTTCAACAACCAAAGGAAGCCATACCTCTACGAGTTCTACCATCCTTATAGTGAAGATATACAAGAGCAAGTTATCAAGGAGACATTCCACTTTGTATCTAAGAGAGAGGAAAATGTTTATTTCCTACAAGGAAGATAATTAATTGCAGGATATGACAACAAACTGACTTATATACTTTACACAATGTTATATTTTGCCTTCTGTGTGAATTCTTCAGAAAGTCAATTTGGCATTTTAGATCTAATTCGAGTATTTATGAAAATGTTAGACAAGTATTTTGAAAATATCTGTGAACTGGATTAACTTTCCATGTGAACATGTTTCACAATATTCTTGCAGAAATAGTGATGGGGGAATGGTATTGGAAACCAACATGAATGAAACTGTCACACAAACTGATGCACAAAATAAGCAGGAAAACTCTGAGGCTGACTTAGCAGGAGCTCCAGCCCATGCTATATCAGCTATAAAGAAATGAATCTTCCTGAGATCCCAATAAATATTAACATTAATAACATCAGTATAAAAGTGCCAAAACTGCCCTCTTTTCAATAAAAAATGTAAAGGCCACTGCCAGGTAAAAATCCAAGGGAAAAAATTATTTAAGTTTACCATGTAGTTGTTTGCCAAAAATAGAGGAGAAGAGTCTTAACTTTTGCTCTTGAAATTAAGTCAAGGTACTGTACAGAAGTAGTTGTGTAAAATCAGTATGGTGGTTCAATGTTTCTTTTCTTCAGTGATTTTTTTTTTTCTTTTCTAAACTGAAGTCCTATACCCACCTAAGAGGCATGCCTCTATGTACTGGCTACAACAGTATTTCAAGAAGTGTTTGAGACATTTCTTTAAATTACGCACAACCCATAATGTTGCTGTTTTGTTTAGATAAGTGTAGCATTCCTGAATTATTTGTCATAACTGTTATTTAAAAAAGCAAGTATGCACTGAATGAAGACATTATGACTTTTTTCTCTTACTTTAAACTCCAAGGACTAAAAAGAGCCAAAACAAAAAACAAACAGATCAAAAATACAAATAATAAATGACAACAACTACATATCTATCAACGATTACTCTCAATGTAAATGGATTAAATGTTCCAATCAAAAGACATAGCACAGTGGCTGAATGGATAAGAAAACAAAACCCAAGGAGCAAAAAATATAGTGGGGGAAAATAATAAGCCTTTTCAGTAAATGGTGCTGGGGAAATTGGAAAACCACATGCAAAAGAATGAATCTGAACTGTGATCTGTCACCATATACCAAAATCAACTCAAAATGGATTAAAGACCTACACAATAAGACCTCAAACAATAAACTGTAGAGAAGAAAACATCAGTATACTAAACTTAAAGACCTTGTGTTCAGGGAGGACTTTATGAACCTGACCTCAAAGTCAAGGGGAGTAAAAACAAAAATAAACAAATGTGACTTTATCAAACCAAAAAGCTTCTGCACAGCAAAAGAAACCATCAACAAAGCAAAGAGGCAACCAACCAATTGGGAGAAAATATTTGTAAACAATGCCTCTGATAAAGGGCTAATATCTAAAACATATAAAGAACTCATACAACTCAACAAAAAACAAGCAATCCAATTGAAAAATGGGCAGCAGACCTAAACAGACATTTCACCTATGCACACATACAAATGGTCGACATATGAAAAAATGCTCAACTTCATTAGTTATTAGGGAAATGCAAATCAAAACCACAATGAGAAACCAATTCATACCTGCTAGAATGACTAAAACCAACATTCCAATAAAAAGAAGAGGCAAGCTGAAATCCTCACATATTGGTAAGCAGAAATATAATGACACAATACAACCGTTCTGGAAAGGTTGGCAATTTCTTAAAATGTTACACATAAATTTGCTATATAACCCAGCAATTTCATTACTAGGTATCAACAGAAGAGAAATAAAAATACGTCTGTACAAAGACTTGTACACTAATGTTCATAGCAGCATTATTCACAATAGCCAAAAAGTGAAAATAACCCCAAATGTCCATCAATTGGTAAATAAGTAAAATGGAATACTCTTCAGCAATAAAAAAGAAAGTACTAAAACATGCTATAATATGAATCATCTTCAAAAACACTGTTATATATGAAAGAAGCCAAACACAAAAGACCACTTAGTATATGATTCCATTTATATGAAATATCCAAAGGGGGAAACTTACAGATACAAAATACAAATTAGTGGTTGCCTAGTTACATGAGAAGTGACTGCAAATGGTCACAGAATTTCTTTTCGGGGTGATGAAAATACTCTAAAATTAGACTGTGTTGACGGCTACATAGTTTTGCAAATTAACTAATAATCACTAAATTGACACACTTAAAAACGAGAGCATTTTGTTACGTAAAATATACCTCAACATAACTATGAAGAAGGAAAAGGAGGCAAGGAGGATGAGCAAGATCATAGCACCCTGGGATGATGGATGGATGAATAGACGGATCTCAAAGAAGTAACTTGATTAAAATCTCAGCTAAGTAGATAATAGAGTCAATACTTAAATTCAGGCGTGACTACAAAATCCATATTCTTCCTATATCCAGAAATAAGGAAGAAGCAAGAGAAGCACTAGAAGCAATATATATCTTACTCAACTTTGCAAGGATAAATTTAATCCCCCTGTGAAGCAGTACATAGGACACAGAAAAGTTTCCTTTAAAACTGAGGTAAAGTTACAATGAGAATTAAATTAGAAAAAATCAAACTTGAAAATGAAGAAAGTAAATAGACAAAATCCAAACAAGGTGGCATGGAAAAAAGGACCCAGATCTCGTTCGTGACTATGTGAAAGCTGAAACCTAATTAAAATGAATAGTGGAGAGTGTTCAAACAAATTAAATTCAGCAGTTTGTCCTCCAGCACTGTCCCTAGAAAGTGTCTTGACCCAGATCAGCTATATAGCAGATTTATCAGGTTACCCCAGTTCAATAATACTGACACTAATATGATACACCTCACTCTGGATTTATTCCAGGTTTACTGGTCAATTTTCAGATTATAATCTGTGCCTGATATAGGTCTTCCACAGGAGGACAATGAACTGATTGGTGAGCACAAATAGTCTATTTTATTTGACAATTACATTTCTCAGTTTATATCAATAAACTGACATGCTGGTTTATACCTCAGACTTGAAGTCACTTGAAATCTAAATCACTCCTAGTGTAAATAAAAAAATGAACCTCTAAACATATCAATTCTGAGAACCAGAGTCCGGTACATAGTTTATCAGTTCCTGTCACACTTGCGGACTGACTCATTAGGCAGTCAGCCTTCCCAAGAGACACTATTCTGCCCTGCTACATGCCTCTGAAAATTGCAACTTATATTTTGTTTCTTTTATAAACTGGATGAATACTGCTTAGAAATCCAAAAATGCATAAAATGTTCCTCCAGAAAGACAACTGCTTATATTCTTATTTCATAGTTTACAGAGCACTGTTGCAGTAGCTCATTTACTAGTCAACATCCTCTGGGATGACCAGGATATATATGCTTATTCCCAATACAAGTGAGGTAATGAGGTAAAAGTAATTTACAAAGGGACATGCTGTTAATAAACAGACTAATCTGGATTAGAATCTAGGTCTTTGGTCTACACACACAGTAATTCCTTCTGCAGATACTGCAAGTGTCTAAAAGGCCAACCAATAAAACCAAGAAAGCCTATGTTTCAGCCAGGAAAACCAATGATTATTTTTTGCAGTCTTATAAGCAGTCAGAAAATCCTCTAATAAGAAAGATAATCAATCTCACAGGGATCAGAAATGCTCAAATTTAAATAAAGAAGGGAAATAAAAAGTTTATACACAATACCAGAGTACTAACAGAACCAAATAGTTCAATTTGGAACCAAGTAAGAATTTTAATTTTTTTTTGTTTAAGATTTATTTTGTTTTTTGACAGAGAGAAGGGGGAGGGTACAGAGCAGTCTCCATAGTTGATAGCATTAGTTTTCCATATAGTTTCACTCCACAGGTGGGTGCGGGGCTACGCAGGGCAGGAACTGGGCCAGGAGGCTCCCACATAGGCCCCCGCAAGAACTGAACTGGGGGCACACCCCAGTTCAGCATATGGGTCCTCATGGGCCGGGGCTGGGATTCGATCCTCGGGCTCCAGGGCTACAAAGTGAACACTTAACCCACTGAGCCATCCCAGCTTCCCAAGAATTTTAATTTTATATGTAAATGAAAACAAATCCCTTGTTTTAGAATCTAGTTAGAAAACCTAATTCTTTTTTTATTCTTGTTTAATTTATTGGGGTGACACTGGTTGGTAACAATTACATAGTTTCCAGGTGTACAATTCTACATGACATTGTCTATGTGTTGCATTATGTGCTCACTACCCAGAATCAGCTCTCCCTCCATCACCATCTATCTGGTACTCCCTCCCAACTCCCCCCTCCCCTGCCCTGGCTGTTTGTATTCTTTATTGAAAGGAATTAATTGCTTAAGGAATTAATTGCTTAAGGGAACTAATTGCTTAGGTAGGTAGGGTTAAACTTAGCGTTTTGGTTCTATTATAAAAGTGGTATTAAGAAGTACGGTATACTATAATCCAGCAATCTACTCTGGGTATATATATTTAAAAGAAATGAGGGTATATGTTTACCAAGAGACTTATACTAGAATGTTCATAGCAGGTTTATCATAATAGCCAAAACTGAAAACCCCAATAACCATGCAAAAAAGAATATATTTTGGTATATTTATACAGTACAATACTATGTAGAAATAAAAAAATATAAAAAGAACTGCTGATATAAGCCACAATATGGATGGATCTCACAGATGTCACATTAAGCAAAAGAAGCCAAAATACAAAATTAAATAATGGGGGCTCGGTGGAGAGGTGGGATGGGGCAGCGAATTGGAATAGGTGTGGGGGAGTAGGAGGGAGAGATAATTGAGAAAAGATATAGAGAACCTTTTTGGGGTGCTGGAAAAAATTTATATCTTGATCTGGGAGGTGGTTACATGGATAAAATTTATCAAGCCCATTAAGCGGTACACTTTATGTACTAATGTTATACTGCAATTAAGAAGTTGGCATATATATTTGGAACCTTCTTTACAACACAGAACTTCCTTTAATCTTAAATTTTAGAACACAAAACTATTCCAAGAATGTAACTATAACTGAAAACATGATTTTATACTAAAATTAGCCCACAGGAGATTCAACCAAAAACAATCTCAAAGATACAACTTTAAAATTTTGCTCCAAAATTTCTATCTTAGTTTGCTGTGTGCCTCCAAGGGTCGGACATAGCAAAACATCAGAGTAATCTCTACCTAGCTTCATTTCAATCATTCAACATCTTCCAGAAATAATTATTAAATCCAAGTTTCTCAATGAATAGATATGGTCTCCTGAAAAAGAAAGGGGAAGTGATGAAGTAAGGGAACTACAGGAGAGAAGCTTTTAAGTAACTGCTAAGAGAAATGAGAAAGAACTAATTAGGAACACAAAAGGATTTCTGGGAAATGCTGAGGGTCTAATTAAGATTGGAGAGCATGATTATTTAGGGGATCCAGTCCGCAAACTTGACTTCCAGGTAGGCAAAAATCAGAAAGATTACATGTAGAGATTTGGTTAAACAGATACAATTAAAGAGACAAAAGTGCAAAGCAGCTCAACATATTTCAAAAGTTATAAAAGATTCTAGGCTAGATAAGAAAATAAAGGAAAGAGGGAGACAAAAGAGGTGTCAAAGGACTAAAAGGGCTCCATAATCTTGAAAGAAACAGTCGATGTCTATGGTCAAAAAAAATAGAAATAAACTTCAATATATGTAAAAATTCATGAGTAGGTCTTTAACAGCAAAGTACTACCCTTCTTATTATTTTAGAAAACGAAATGCTCCTACATAATTCAAATTTCCTTTTTTAAAGAACTAGAAAGCTTCCAAGTGAAAAAGATAAAATGTTTTAAAGTATTATAGTTGCAAATTCATAGGTTCCTCAACATTTCTATGTATAAATCCAATAATATTTTTTCCAATACTATTTTGAGTTAACTGAGGAAGCTTTCAAATTAGTGAATCGGTGAACCATTACCAAAAATCATACTGTAAGCAAATCAGTTACTCCACACATCAACATATCACCCTTTAAAAGATAAAAAATTTTTTAATGTGTATGTTTAAAGTGAGGTCATAGGACAAAAGAATTATTTTCTATTTCCAAGTTCTGTCTAGCTTCACCGTAGAATAAAAATGATCAGTAACAATACGTAATGAGTGAATAAGTAGAAAGAAAGAAGGTGGATGAAAATGTTTAAGCATAGCACAATAAAGGAATTAATCTCAGAAAAGAATGATTTTGTCAGCAAGTCTGAAGCTATAATGAAAGAATCTCTAGTAAATAGGCTTAAAGTATAACCACTGAACTTAGTCTACAGTATGAATCTAAATTATTCAATTTGGTTGAATTTAAATATTTTTTGTTCATTGTCTATTACCTTGCCCAGCAGTATGTTGCTTCAGAACACAAAAAAGTAGGGGAAAGCTGGGATGGCTCAGCAGGTAAAGTGCTTGCTTTGAAGCTCCGAGGACCAAGGACCGAGGACCGAATCCCGGCCCTGGCCCATGCGGACCCACATGCTGAACTGGGGTGTGCCCCCAGTTTAGTTCTTACCGGGACCTATGTGGGAGGCTCCAGGCCCAGTTCCTGCCCTGCACAGCCCTGTGCCCACCTGTGGAGTGAAACTATATGGAAAACTAATGTCAACTATGGAGACTGCTCTGGGCCCTCCCCATTCTCTCTTGTCTTTCTCTGTCTCTGTTTCTCTCTGTCAAAATTCAATAAAATAAACCTTTAAAAAAAAAAAAGAACACACAAAAGCAACATGCCCCTGCCCTGAAGATACTTAATAGTTTAAGAAAGCCACATATGAATTATCACAATTTATCACAATACAAGTAGTATTTAATTAAGTGCCAAAAAAGTAAAGCCATAGTAGGATATTTGCAACTTAACCAATGTGCTTATTTTTCTCAGAAAGAGATGATCATTTGGGAAAATCAATTAATTTTTTTAAAGTGTGGGGGGGTGGATAAATACTACGAAAAAAAAACCCACCTCAGACTTGACAGAAGTACCTGATATTTGTAGAATGTCTGGCTATGGTTTGAACTAAAGAGCTATATTCCTGCTGAAGAGTGATGGTGCTTAAGAGATGTGGGCTTTATGTGTCAAAAAAATTATATTCACATATACACAAATGCACACAGGAACTTTGTTTTGGTTAACAAAATTTCAGTATGTCTGTTTTAGGTAATGGTTACAGTCCTTTTAATATAATGCAACAAGACTATTAGCAAATTGATTTCCAAAGCTATGTATATTAAACTAGAACTTATAGTGCATTGTGGAAAACTGGATGCTAGATTCTCAAAAATTAAGATATATTTGCCTATAACTTACTGTTTTAAATGTGCACCTATAGTAACCTACACCCTCAAAACATATCAGTTTCACCACTTTAATTACATCACTTAGTTTTATACCTATTGCCTAAGAACTATTTTTTACTTTCTGCCCTCTTTACTCACTTTAATAAATCCTATCAGTCTGAACAGCCCATTGCAAATTTTCACCCACTAGTAATCTTTTTCAAAAGGTAGCTTACATAACACAGAAATCATTCATACTATTAACACTAGTATGATCAATGATGCTATTTATCCACTTCTGCCTATATCATGTTAAATGGGCTTGTTTGCGAACCTCCTCACCATCTACTGTAGTTCACCTATTATGACATGTATTTTCCCCCTTATTTAAACATTTCCAAAATAAAGATGCATCTCACAATCAATAGCATTTTATAATTGTACTAGACAGTATTTAAACATAGCTATCACTGTTCATCTACTACCTCAAGTCACTGAGTTATTTGAATTGTTAGTTTCATGCAAGTTGAGTTTAACTACCTTTAAAATTTCTCTTAAAATATTCTGTAATTTGGCATTGAAACAAAGTTACCATGCACAAAGGTACAAAAATTGAGATTAGCAAATCAAATACTCATTATTGTTCATAATAATCCCAATTCCATGTTTTCTTACAAAGCAACAATAAATTGACTTATGGGATATGAGAAAAGCCACAAGTAGATAAAGCTGTATTGTTTTGTTACTAAGATGCACACAAAAGAATTGCCTATCACATACCAACAAATGAAAATAAAAGCAGAAAAAACTACCTTATCTCTGGGAATAGATAAAAGATTTCAAAACAATGAGTGGCAGGTGCAACCCATTATAGACTGCATAGGCATATGTCGTGTTTCCTTCTTTTGTCCATAAAATAGTATAGTCTTCTATTAATAGCAATTTGGGTTCCATGAATTAAGATTTTAAAAATCAAGACCCTTCATTCTTGGTCTTCCCATGAGTCTTCCCATCTTAGGATGCACCACCATTCACTCAACTATATAAAGTCAGAAACCTGGAGATCATCATCCTTAACTCATCCTTTTCCTTCATTGTCTACTCTATCTCTAATACACGTACAGAATCAGAACATTTCTCATTTTTACTTCTATTACAATCTGGCCTAAGGCACTATCACTTATCACCTGGACACCACAAAAACCTAACCCTCACCTCTGCCATTCTACACCCACTGTAATCCAATATTCACACAGCAACCAGAGCAGAAGTTCTCACCTTGGGCACTACTGACATTTTGGGCCAATAATTCTTTGTTATAGGAAGCTGACCTGTGCATCATAGGATGTTTACCAGAATTCCTGGCCACTACCCATTAATACCAGCTGCATACAACATCACCCTCAATTGTGACAACCAAAAAATGTCTGCAGATATTGCCAAATGTCCCCTGAGAAGCAAAATCACCTGCAATTGAGAACCAATAAGCTAGAGCAATATTTTAAAAATGTTCCACTGCATAAAACTCTCCAATGGTTTCTCATTTTACTTACGGTATAATAAAATGTGCACTCTACTTAAGAGTCCTTACTATTCCGAACATAACCTACACAACCCAATTATGGCCTACCTCTATAACCTCATGTGATGCCACTACACTCCTCTTGCATTATACTACCACCAATTACTATGACCTTCTCTCAGTTCCTAAACCACCACAGCCATTTCTGCTATGGAGATTTTGTCTTTGTGTTTCCTTGCACCTGGACCATCCCTGCCAGGTTTTATGCCTGTCTCAGCTTAAACTTCAACTCTTCAAAGATGCCTTTTCTCACTTTTTCTATTTAATACTCATATGTATCCCACTATTACCCATTACAGTATCCCACATTTATTCTCCCTACAACATTTAATACAGTATATGATTTTGTATGATTATTGACTGTCTCTCACCTGAGAACAAATACTTTGTCTTATTTCCAGCATGTAGCCAAAATGAAATGAACGAATTATAACTGGAGAACGTTAAGTACTAATCAGCTACTATCAATAATCTCAGTACCAGGGATGCTGGGATGGCTCAGCAGGGTGAGCACTCGTCTTGCATTCCTGGAGTCTGAGGATCAAATCCTAGCCACAGCATGTGCGAACCCATATGCTCAGCTGGCGTGTTCCCCCAGTTCAGTTCTTGCCAGGGTAAGCTTCCCATATGGGAGGTCCCCAGCTTGCAGTGGCATGCCTCCCATGTGGAAGTCCCTGAGCCCAGTTCCAGCCCTGAGCAGCCCCAAGACCACCTATGGAACGAAACTGTATCAGAAACTATTGTACAACTATGGAGACTGCTCTGGGCTCTCTCCCTTCTCTATGTCTCGGTCTCTCTCTATCAAAAAAGAAAGGAAAAAAATAACCTCAGCATCACCCCACTTAATTCCCTAACTATATGATCATTTTTGCCTTGAAGTAGGAGAGGAGAGTAGAGGGAAAATGCCTAATGAAGCCCTCATCTGCAAAATTTCTTTGCTGTCATGTTTTCTGAAGGGTTGGGTACAGATTAAATGACATATTTAATGAATCTAAAGCAATGGACAAGTGTAATAAATAGCCCATCCATTCAATAAATAACTAAGTATGTAAAGCATCAAGCACAATGCCTATCACAGATCTGAAAAATGACAGTTCTCTTGCCACTTTCAATCTTACTCTACCCACAACCTTGCCCTGAATACCGTAAAAATGAAGCTCTGTACCTAAGAGATATCTTTCCCTTACAGCAGGGGTGGCCAACTTTTCTGTATATAAGATCTACTTTTTATCTTAAAAGTGTGTCGCGATCAAATTGTTGTCATAGGTATAGTCTAAGGGGGAAGAAGGGGTGTGAAATGCATACTATGTTTATACACTGTGTTTCAGTATAAGGTGCATTCCTGCGAGGTATGGGTAGATAAGTAAAATATATGTTCAAAACTATTTTTTATTTTTTAAATCACTTAGTAAGTTTTCGAGATATAGGCTCATGAAGAAAATAAATGTCCAGACCCAACTTTTGATAGCAGCATTCCGTACATGCGGTATCTAAAAAATTCGATTTCCCGACACTTTTTCAAGATAGACTTTTACTAACTTAAAATGCAATTTAATTTTTTTATCAACTGCAATGTATAAGTTGTTGTACTATTTGTTCGTAAATATGAAAAACTTGTTATAAAAATGCACAGTATGGCTGATAATTTGATTTCAATATTTCACTTTCGAGTTTTTTTTTTTGGGCCAGGAAAATTTATCATGAAAGAATAATGAGACTTACTTTTTGCTAATCTATCAATAGCTCGCTGAGGACACCTCGTACTGAAATGATATACGGCTTATCTACCTACGTAAAAAACAACAACAATAATTATTTAAAGGGCCAAAAAACTCACGTCCAGGGGAATTAAAAGAACATGGATAATTATTAACAATATTTATTAATTCAAAGTAGCTACAGATAAAGACAGATTTAGAATTCACTTTGTTGCCTTAACATTAATGGGAAGACTGAGTTTGCATGTCTCTAACCAAGGAATCATAATTAGGTGTATATCCTGACAAAGATAATAATAATGAGTCTTCAGT
>PVKE010041036.1:0-14346 GCA_004027555.1 Craseonycteris thonglongyai | reverse complement strand
GGGCATCTACCCAAAAAACCAGAAAACCTTAATCTTTAAAGATGTTTGTACCCGCATGTTCTTCACAGCACTGTTCACAGTGGCCAGAACATGGAAACAACCAAAATGCCCTTCGATAGATGACTGGATAAAGAAGATGTGGTACATTTACACAATGGAATACTACTCAGCGATAAGAAATGATGAAATACAGTCATTTGTGACAACCTGGATGGACCTAGAGACCATCTTATGAAGCAAAATAAGTCAGACTGAAAGAATCGGGAAACATATGACCTCACTTATAGGTGGAATATAAAACTGAAAGTTACAAAGACACAGAGACCTATGGACACACCCAATAACTTGGTGATTGCCTGAGGGAAGGGGAGGAGTGGGGAAGGGAGAGAGGGAGGGGAGGTGGGAGAGGGCACCAGCCTTGTGGACACACTCAATAGTTTGGTGGTTACCTGGAGAAGGGGAAGGGGGGAGGGAGAGTTATGGGGGGAGGTGGGAGTGGGCACCGGATATATGGTGATGGAGTAGGAGCTGATTCTGGGTGGTGGGCGCATAATGCAATGCATGGGTGATGTGATGTGAACTTGTACATCTGGAAACTATCTAATTGTTACCAACCAATGTCACCCCATTAAATTTAACAATAAAAAAAACAAAACAAAACATAAAACAAAAAACAAACTAAAAAATGAAAGCATCTTATTACTTTCTGGGTAAATAGCAGTGAGAAATATGAATGGCTCAGTGAGAAGGCACTCAGATATCTCTTGCCATTTACTAATACTGAACTAGTGGAGAGAGCTTTTTCTTCTTACACCTTCATAAAAAATAAGTACTGCAGCAAGCTTAATAAAGGTCCAAATTTAAGGGTATATCTTGCATCTTTGAGCCTGATTTGAAGAAACTAAGTGCATGGAAATAAGTTCAATGATCTCACTAACAAAGTTTCAATCAGCTAGTGATCTACATAATGATTATTACAGACTTTTCAGATAACACAAATAAATATTATTAATAATAAATTAAAAATTTGTTAAATAGTTGATCATCATTATCAATATTTAATTGTGTTACCAATATTGGAAAATGAAATCTGTGGCCTGTACTTTTCATGCAGTAATTTTTCTTTCCTAACTTAGTACCTCATTTCCACTATTTTACATTAAGGTAGGCACTGAATAAAAGTATCAGTATGTAAAACAGCTGTTCTAAAAACAAGGGGTATGATTATGGAAGTGGGTTTAATAGGGGTACACAAGTGGGACCACGGATGTAGAGAAAAGGGAACCCTTGTGCAGTGCTGATGGAATTGTGTGGGAACCGTTACTATGAAAAACAGTATGGAGGACGCTCAAAAAATTAAAAATAGAACTACCATGTGATCCTGCAAATCTACTTTTGGGAATATAACCAAAGGTAACAAGAACACTAATTCAAAATGATCTAAACTCCCATGTTCATAGCTGCATTATTTACAATAGCCAAGACATAGAAACAACCTAAGTGTCCATGAATGGATGAATGAATACAGGATATGTGATTATATATATAAAATTATGCTATGGAATACTATTCACCCGTAAAACTGAAGAACTCCTACCAGTCAGAGCAACATGGATGGACCTTGAGGTCATCGAGCTGAGTGAAATGAGTCAGACAGCCTTTCTGTGGGTGGACGCTGCCAAGTAAGCATCTTTAAGGTCTCCCCTCCCCTGGTCGCCATGTCTAAGTCAGGCACTCCCAAAGAGCTGAAAGCGCTGTGGAAGCTCTTGAGCTTTGAAACAACCGATGAGGAGCTATTCTGAGCAATGGGGAATGCTCACAGACCGCATGATGATAAAAGATCCACACACCCAGTGCTCCAGAGGCTTTGGGTTTGTCACCTGTGCCACTGGAGGAGGTGGAGGCAGCCATGAATGCAAGGTGGATGGGAGAGTTGTGGAACTGAAGAGGGCTGTCTCAAGAGAAGATTCTCAAAGACCTGGTGCCCACTTCACTGTGAAAAAGATTTGTGTTGGTGGTATAAAGACACTGAAGAACATCACCTAAGAGAAAATTTTGAATAGTTTGGGAAAATTGAAGGAACTGAAATCATGACTGACTGAGGCAGTGGCAAGAAGAGAAGCTTTGCTTTTGTGACTTTGGTGACCATGACTCCGTAGACAGGTTGTCATTCAGAAATACCACACTGTGAATGGCCACAACTGTGAAATAAGGAAATCCATAGCGAAGCAAGAGATGGCTAGTGCTTCATCCAGCCAAAGAGGCTGAAGTGGTTCTGGAAACTTTGGTGGTGGTTAAGGCGGTGGTTTTTGTGGGAATGACAATGTTGGTTGGAAAGGAAACTCCGGTGCTCGAGGTGACTTTGGTGGCAGTTGTGGTGGTGGAGGATAGGGTGGCAGTGGGGATGGAGATAATGGATTTGCTATTTGGGGAGGTGGCAGAAGCTACAATGATTTTGGCAATTAAACAACAGTCTTCAAGTTTTAGACTCATGAAAGGAGGAAATTTTAGAGGCAGAATCTTGGGCCAATGCTTTGCCAAACCAGGAAACCAAAGTAGCTTTGGAGGTTCCTGCAGCAGTAGCGATGGGAGCGGCAGAAGGTTTGAATTGCTGCCAGGAAATGAGCTTAGCATGAGAGGAGAGCCAGAGAAGTGACTGGGGAGCTATAGGTTACAGCAGATTTGTGAACTCCGCCAAGCACAGTGCTGGCAGGGCCTCACTGCTACAAAGAAGACATGTTGACTTAGACAATACTCATGTATGTGCAAAAACTCGAGGACTGTATTTGTGACTAATTATATGCCAGGTTATTTTAGTTTCTGTTCTGTAGAAAGTGTAAAGCATTCCAACAAAGGGTTTTAATATAGATTTTTTTTTTGCACCCATTCTGTTGATTGCTAAATATAATTGTCTAATCATGACACTGAATAAATGTTTTTTTTTAAAGTAAGTCAGACAGAGAAACATAAATACTGTATGCTTTCACTAATATGTGGAATCTTTAAAAAATGTAAAAAAAGATCTGATATGCCTTGAAGTTACAGAACAATTAAACAATTTTTATTGTTAAATTTATTGGGGTGACATTGGTTGGTAACAATTACATAGTTTCCAGGTGTACTACTCTACATTACATAGTCTATGTATTGCATTATGTGCTCACCACCCAGAATCAGCTCTCCCTCCATCACCATATATGGTGCTCACTCCCAACTTCCCTCCCCCTGCTCTCCCACCACCTCCCCACTTACCAAACTATTGACTGTGTCCATGAGTTTTTGTTTCTTTGTTACTTTCACTTTTATATTCCACTTATAAATGAGGTCATATGTTATTTCGCTTAATAAGATGGATGAAAGACCTACAAATAACACCCAAAACAATAAATTGCATAGAAGGAAACATTGGTACTAAATTTATAGACCTGGGGTTCAGGGAGGACTTTATGAACCTGACCTCAATGGCAAGGGGAGTAAAAGCAAAAATAAGTGAATGGGACTTTATTAAACTAAAACACTTCTGCACAGCAAAGAAAACCATCAACAAAGCAAAGAGGTAACCAATCAGTTGGGAGAAAATATTTGCAAACAATGCCTCTGATAAGGGGCTAATATCTAAAATATATATAAAGATCTTGTACAACTCAACAGCAAAAAAACAAGCAATCCAATTAAAAAATGGACAGAAGACCTAAACAGACACTTCTCTTATGAAGACATACAAACAGCCAACAGATACATGAAAAAATGCTCAACATTACTAGCAATTAGGGAGATGCAAATAAAAATAACAAAATTTTAAAAAATTTTGATGCACTTAGAGAAAATTCTTATGTCTAGTCCACTGTTTGTTAGCTATTTTAAATTTCATCAGATGGTCAGTAAGTTGTGCAAGTTGGATTTGAAGGGATGCTTTTGGACATTATTGCAGCGTGCATGGTTATTAGCCTGGACCTCACCGGCACAGAGCCACTGGCTGTCTTCTCACCATCTTCATCTTCATGGCACAGCTATGTTTGTAATGAAACAAGCAGATAAAATGCCTTATATGAGAACAGCTGCCTTAAGAAAACCCAGTGTGTCATAACAAACAGCAGGTAAATTAAGGAGTGATTAGTAGCAGAACAAAAGGATGTTTTGTTTTACAGCAGAATTCTTCAGAAGAGCTCCTTTGAATACCAGCTCCCCTAGAGAGCTGAGTATTTTACAGATCATTCGGACTACCTGCCATCCAGACTGGAGAAGCTTGGAATTTAGTGTTGAGAAGCCATCATTCATCGGAGACTAACACAAAATGAACACAGAGGTTCTTTGTTATTTAAATAATGAAGATATAATTTGCTTTATAGAAATGTAGATAACATATACTTGTACATGTATATAAAGTTTTATTTATTTATTTATTTATTTTTTGACAGAGAGAGAGAGAGAGAGAGAGAGAGAGAGAGAGATACAGAGACAGAGAGAGAACCGAACTGGGGGCACTCCCCAGTTCAGCATATGGTTCCGCACGGGCCAGGGCCGGGGCCGGGATTCGATCCCCGGTCCCCGGCGCTGCAAAGTGAGCGCTTAACCCACTGAGCCATCCCGGCTTCCCCTGTACATGTATATAAATATGGCTGAGTGAGAAATAACATTTTCCATTATTTATTGAGTACCTACTGTGAGCCAGAAACCATATAGAGCTCTGTGTATATATTATTTTGTTTATATCAAATCTTACTAACAATCTTATAAGAAAGATTGTGCCCATTTCACAAATGAGGACACGGAGGCTCCTGAGAGCGTTCTACCCAAAGCCACAGGAATCGTGATTGGCAGAGAAGGGTTCTGAGTTCAGGGTTAGGAGGCTTATGCTGCTCTCACGATGCTGCTTCAGAGGGCTTTCTCCTGCTCAGCATGGAGTGTGCTAACTCTGGGTGTGTGTCCCTTGGCTGATGTTCCCTACCTTCCATGCGGCAGCTTTGTTGACATTTCTGTTCACTTACCCAACACCAGCTTTTGTGAGTGGAGATAAGCAGACCCCGCCTACCCCTGGAGACACATACCGTGACAAAATGTGTGCATGACTTCAAATTGGTGCCTAGCTGGGCAGGAGAACCTGGAGCCATCCACAGGTGTGTTCAGCAGTGCCGAATAGGACATGGGAGGAAGCTGAACATGGGAACCACACAGCCCCTGGTGTGTAGGGTGAGGGGCAGAGGCAGGTCTAACGAGTGGTAGCATGAGGGGCAGGGCTTAGTAATGGGCAAGGAGTCAGAAAGCCAGCCCAGTGATGGAGCTGGGCAGCCAGGTACGCTGACAAAGAGGCCTGGCAACAGAAGGACGCCAGAGAGGAACTGGGCCCCGGGGAGGGCTGTCACAACAGGACCATGAACCACATCAACAAGAAGTAGGACACCAGGCAGGTTATCAAAGCAGAAACATGGAAAGACAAACTCAGTTTCTCCAACTGAGGTGGGAACTCTGTTATTAGACTAGAGCACAGGACCCGAGGAGGAAAAGCAGAAATACTGATATAATTCACGGTTTCTGGCTTATGGTTGGTTACATTTCTCTTAATGACTAAGAGGATTGGTGTCCAACCTGGAATAGATTTGCTCCTCTAGGTGAGGGTCAAGTGGGCCCCAATATTGCAATGTCAAGTGTTTTATGTTTACTGGTGATTTGTACTTATTAGGTATTCAATTGGCTGGTTGAAAAAAGAACCTGTATGGATTAAGTAAACACTTTAATAGATTTTTCTATTCAGCCTTGGTAAGAGGTACTTACATTTAATGACAGTTTAAGAAGTACATGGCAGATAATTAGCCTGACAAGTTTCTAGTCTCTGCTGTTCCATTTATGAGCCATGCTTTTGGGCAAATTACTGAACATCTCTGAGCATGATTTTCCTCAACCTATAAGATAACAAAACATACATATGTAGATATATAAATAGTACCAATGTTATTTTAATATCACCATCAATGAGAATATCCACAATCTATTACGTTCTTTTGAGTCAGGCACTGTGTGAAGCACTTTACATACATTGTCTCATTTAACTGTTGTGAGGAATAAATGAGGCATCATAGTTAAGACCCCTGGCCCAGTGCTTGCCACATAGTATGTCACACACACATGACAATCCAGGGCATACTGATGCACAGTAGAATATGTCCTATTGAGGCTAAGCAGGGAACTAAGTGTTTTAGAGGTCAGGAGAAGGACTGATCAAGTGGACTGAGATGAGAGAGAGCTGGCCAGATCTGAGGAAGAAACACCGTCATATTAGTGATATTACATAGGTAATTCTTTTAGTGACAGCCCATCACCCCTAGTTATATAGTAGACTTGGCCTCAGTGACCCAATGTGCTTTATTAACACAGTGAAGTCTTCCCATGTGTCACCCAAGGGATACTGATTTGGGATGTATCTGATACAAAGTGGTAAGGGATATCTGGTCTGTCCCTATTATGGAAGGCCCATTGGGAATGCTGGTTTGGCTAGTACCTCCCAGAGGTCTCTGTGTAATTTAGGACTCACAGCCATGGTTGGGTAACCCAGTCTCTTGTTTTTGGATTTTCCCAAAAGTCAACCTGGAGATATGGATTTGGCTGCAAGTGGTTTTTATGGAGATGAGCCCAGAAAGTGGGGGAAGCAACATAAGGAATGAAGGCAAACCAATACAAATGTGTAGATAAGAAAACACCCACTGTGGGCAACAGCTCACTCCTCCAGGAGAAACTGTAGGGCTAGAAAGCTGCAGTAGTTAATCCTCCTGCTCTCGTGCCTCTATGGTGCAGGTTACACCTTACAGGCACTAACTGCCCACAGCTCTGCCCTCAGGTGGAGCAGTGAAGATGCCTGAGAGAGGAAGCATAGGTGTGTATGGCCCTTGTCCATAAAGCTAAATGGCTTTGGGGAGAGAATGCGGGGTGAGGGATTGTGGGAATCTGGCAGGACTCCAGCAGCATCTGCTAAACTCACCTCCACATACCTCCACATACCAAAGATGTTCAAGTTGTTAAATCTTCATTTCATATTTGAAAGTCCTTAAAATAAATTGCCATCTTATCCCAAAGTAGGACACTCCCACCCTGTTGTTAATATTTTATATTCTCTGATAGGTGCTGATTGCTTTCTTCAGTCTCTGTGTCACTCTATGTATTTTCTTTCAGGTGGCCTTTCTGAATATTCATCTGCAAATGAGTACAAAATGAAATAGTCTGAATAGTGTCTATTAAATAAATATTGAGACATAAGCAGATTTCTAGAGTATGTATAATCTTAAAGAAGTAATAATGTTACGTTCAGGAATGGGCACTGTCAGCAGTCAAAAGCTGGCATTCCCTGTATGTAGAGTTTCAGGCTGGAACCATGACCTATAGGGATCTGGTCAGATTTCTCCTGCCTCTCAGGGCACATACCGGTACTGTTAAATGAAAGAACATTTGAATGGAAATTTTCTTATTTGACAATTATTTTCTGAGCACCTTGCAAAGCCCTGTCTGGAATTCAAATGCAAACTAAGGCCTAGCACCCACGAACTATAAAGGCAGTGATTAGTATTTGGACTAAAAAATGTTCTTTGAACCTTCAACTTCCTTGTGCCTAATTATCCCAGTGCCCAATCCAATCCCTGCAAATTCATTCAGATTTCTAAGTAAATTTGTCCTAAAAATATTCTGATTCTGCTGAAATTAAAGTTTGAATTTGCAGGTAATAATTCTTTCAGGGGGAAGCCGGGATGGCTCAGTGGGTTAAGCGCTCACTTTGCAGCTCTGGGGACCAGGGATCGAATCCCGGCCCCGGCCTGTGCGGAGCCATATGCTAAACTGGGAGCTCCCCCAGTTTAGTTCTCTGTCTCTGTCTCTGTATCTCTCTCTCTCTCTGTCAAATAAATAAATAAAAATATATTAAAAAAAAATAATTCTTTCAGGCGAGGTTTTTACTGTCCTAATTGCTTGATCATAACTTGTATTTGTGACTCCTTGTCCTTAAATTTCAGTGCATCAGTTATGAAGGAGGAAATTTAGGAAGGAAAGAGCGAACTCAGTTCTGGTAGGAGAGTTTGGGTTCCTGGAAATGAGCTGCATGTTTGATAAAATGAGCAAGGCTGGGTGCCTGTCCTTACAGAGGTCCTGACACAGCTACACTGAGCAGTGCTGTTGGAAAAAAATGCAGCCATTGTCATTATAACAAGAATGGTTACATGGCTGGATACTTTCCGGACAACCCTCATATGATAAGGTATGGGTAACGTTAAACTCCTGGAGAAATCCAAGAGTAATTTCAGTCTTTTGTCTTTATTGCAAGAGCTGTTCACTAGCAAGAAGATGAGCTCATGTGACTTTTACAGCCTATGATTCTTTCTTTGCATACCTTTTGGTGACAGACTATTAGTACATGTATTGGGATTGGAGGTGAGAAAGGAGAAGACTGTTCAAGTCATAAAAATCTACAAGTAGCCCATGAATAAGTTCTTAACTGTTCTTTTGCACTATATTTTGCAGATAACTTTAGCTCTATTTAAGCCATGTGGATAGCGGCAGGAGTGATATTTATGATCTACCCCTGTCAAGTTCTAAAATAAAATTTAACACTATTCTAGTACAAATTAGGCAAAAGACTGAAGGGTTACAATGATTAAAAAATATATATATATATAAATAGAGTAAGCTAGTAGAAGTCTCAAGGGAACCTGGTATTTTAGAGAATTTGTGAACGTCTGTGATTTATTATAATCTATTTTGTGATTTTCCTAGAACTTGAAAATTTTTCAAAAGTACCTGTCTCTGAGTATTGATATTTCAGTTCTGGGGATATGTTTCTGACTGAATTGTTTGCAACTCACTTCTGGAAAATTTATTAGCAGGCTCTTCTTAAATTTTCCCATAATCTTTTATTCTTTTCGAGGGGATTATTGGTTTTATTTTCCTGAAAGCAATTTTATATGGTAATATCTGTGCAGGAGCAATTTGCTATGGTTCAAGGAACTGGATTCTTATGGGCATTAGTCTCAGTGATGTGATTACAGAGTCATTAACTTGACTAATAACATTTTCCTATTATCATGTATTAGATGAGTGAAAGGAAAACAGCTTTCTAAGTCAGAGGATTACCCTTGTATATCTTAGTTGATAATGTCTTGCAAAATTTATGTCTAGGTGATTTTGAGTGGCTATTTGCATTATTTGAAACTATGATTAAATCTAAATATTATCAGCAATGCATCATGCAGAGAAGAAATAACTTTTTTAGTATACCTTAACAACTTTTAAATCATAGGTTAATGAGATTTTTATAAATTAACCAATCTGCACTTCATTAGGTGCTGTTTTTACTGGTCTGTGGCTGCAGAAGGCCTCATGATGCAAAAAGCTGGGAATCTATAGTCAGAGTACCCTGCTTAGAATCTGACTGTATTACTTGTTATCTGTGTGAGCTAGCGCTGTGTGAATCAACCACTCTGACCTTCAGTTTGCTCATCTTTTCAAGGAAGTGTGACATAACAGCATCCGTATTCCATTTTTCTATTTAAATATTGAAAGTGCCCCTTCTCACTAGAAATCTCAGTACATTTAAAAAAGATCCCTCCCTTTTTCCTTAAAGCATACATTTGTTATATAAAAAAATAAAATAAAATAACCCTGTCCACAGCTTTATTCATAGTATCCCCAAACTAGAACCAACCCAAACATCCACCAATAGGAAAACGGATAGGCAGATTGTGGTGTATTCACGCAATGGGGAACCACTCATTGGTAAAAGGAAAAAACCACTGATCTAGGCAACAACTTGAATAAATCTTATAGACATCATGTTGAATAAAATGAGCCAGACACCAAAGTGTGCATAGTGTCTGATTTCATGAAGTTGTAAAACTGGCATAACTCCTTTATGGTGACAGAAGTAAATCAGTTACCTCTGAAAAGAGGGTCTTGATGGGAAGAGCAAGAAGGAACTGTCAGGAGTGATAGAAATGTTCTGTTTGATTTGGGCGGTGATGACACGGGTGTGTTTATTTGAATAAACTTGTTAAACTGTGCAATTAATTCAAGTGTTTTACAGTGTATAAATTATACTTCAAAGAAAAGACAGCTCACCTATTTGTTGAAAATTTAATTTTCTAATGACCAGTTTTGGGAAATCTCAGGATGCAGTGGCCATCTGTGCTCAGGGAATTGGAACAGCCTTCGGAGAGTCCGTTGTGGACAACAGACCTTGCCATCATCAGCAGGAGAGCAGTGAACTGGTCCACATGGAGCAGAAGGGCTTCCAGGCTCTATGGGAGGTGAGTGAGGCTTTGTTGTCACTTACGTGATTGCGGACAAGAAAGGGAGCTGCCGCATGGATAACAGCATTACAGTCAGACTTTTGTGTCTGTTCTGAGCTGGTGGATGAAATTTAATTTTCGAAACTTGTTTTTGAAATGAGTGAGTGAAAAAGCATAATTAAAAAATTTAGTGCTTGCTCAATTTTCTATAGTTTAGCATACCTTATAATTATTTCTCAAATAACACATAGAGTGTTTTATGTATTTACTTCATTTTATTACACAGATATATTCTAAACCAGGGAACAAAAACATCACATATTCTTTTGTATTTAAAAAATCATAATTAACATATTTCCTAGTAAAGTGGAATGAATGGGGTTAACTTCAACTTCATATAACTGTTTTTCAAAATCATGTGCCCTATAATAAAGCACAGGAAATGAGGAATATAAGATGTCTGGTTACCTGCCAACTTCACAATGCACAGGTGGCACACAGCCGTGGATGCGCGCACCTGGTCCTGGCGGCTTTTGCATTTACCGCTGCTTAGGGGCGCTCCTTAGAATATTTCACTCATTACTAGTACGGTGAGTAAACCATCTTACGTGCAGTCCTGGCAGATAGAGTACCAGTACTTCAAAAGGCCCAGGTAAGCCTTGCGTCTTTCACCCCCATCCCTTTTCAGTTCCTCAAGCTTCTGATTTTAACCTGTGGTTGTTCCTCATCTCTGTCCTTGGCTCAGTACCGGTATGTCCAAGTGTTAACCCATGAAGCTGGAGGGCTTCGCCACTGTCCCAGTGTGGCTAAGATTTTAAACTTGAACGAAAAAGAATTTTGTGTAACCAAATAGTTTCCTCCAGGGCCAAACAGATGATGGACGCATTAAGGGAGCAAACTTGCCGGTGAATGAGTGATGTTTGGCCTTAAAAGTCCTTCTGAGGGCCTTGCTGGTGAAGCCTGTTATTGTGATACTTGGCTGTAGTGAATAAATTGCAGGCTACTTGTTTGAAATGTTTTTCTTAGAAAATATCAAAGGGCTCCAACTGCTCTGTAATGTCCAGAGACAAAAGCTAGTTTTAGAAAGGCAAAGCTAAAGTAGGTTTGCATGAGGAGTGGATGCAGAGGGTCAATTAAACAGAGCCAAGCTTGAGCCAAATAAGCCATTTTTAAAAATCTTTCATTTCAAAATGTAAACCAGAAAAGTTTTCCTGAAAAAGAAATTTAGAAAACTGGTTTAAGAATAAAAAAGATTCCTACCTATAATGTGTGTCATTATAGCTGCTTTTGTTTATGATGACCAATTCAGGTCGCTGATGGAGGATGATTTGTAAAACTATTAAAAACTTATTTTAATTAGGATTTCTCAATGCCATGAAGAAAATTTCTGAGAAGTTGCTACTGGTGAATATTCTACAAAATATATTATTAAAAAAATTCAAATATACCAAAAATCAGAATAATACAGTGAACACCTGTACTTAGTTCAGCAATTGTTAACACACAGCCATAATTGCTCCCTCTTTATTTTCTTTGGGAAACACTTTAGTGTAAATGACAGACATCATGACATTTTAAATATTCAGTATATATCTTTGAAAAATCAGAATATTCTGCTATATACCTATAATACCATTATTTCATCTACAAAACTAACAATAACATCATTATATCATTTAATACCCGGTCTATAGCTCAAATATATATGTGTGTGTGTGTGTGTATATATATATATATATATACACACACACACACACACAGACATACATACACATATGTATATATATATATACATATGTGTGTGTATATATATATTTTAAGATTTATTTTTATTGTTTTTGACAGAGAGAGATACGGAAACAGAGACAGAGAGAAGGGGGAGGGCCCGGAACAGTCTCCATAGTTGCACATCACTGGTTTTTCCACATAGTTTCATTCCACAGGTGGGCGGGGCTGCACAGGGCAGGAACTGGGCTAGGTTCTCACCCCGTTGAGAACCGAACTGGAGACATTCCCCAGTTCAGCATATGGGTCCGCACGGGCCTGGCCGGGATTCGATCCTCAGTCCTGGGACTGCAAAGTGAGTGCTTAACCCACTGAGCCATCCCGGCTTCCCCTCAAATACCTTTTATAGCTGTTTTCTTTTTTTTCATATCAGGTTCAATTATGTATTACATTTGGTTGTTATATTTGTCAGTCTCTTTCCCTCTTTTCTATCCTCCTTTCTTCCTCTCCCCTCCTCTGTTTCTCTCTTCATGGCATTGACTTGTTAAAAAGGCCAGGTCATTTTCTCCCAAATTCAAGATTTGTCTCATTGTTTTCTTTTGGTATTCCTTATGTGCCACTAGCCCAGGGTCTCCTGTAAATGGAAGTTAGGACTAGAGACTTGATTAAATCATGCCAAAGATTTGGGGCAAGAAAACATCAAACGTGATGTCTAGAATGTTAGGAGACTCATAACGACTGGTTGCCTCACTATTAATAATGCTAAATTTGGTCCCTTGGTCAAATTGTCTCTGAGTACATTTCAGGGAGATTTCCATAGATGTTTCCCTTAGAGTAAGGTGACCAGACGTACCGCTTTTGGTGGGACAGTCCTGATTTTTAACAATTTGTCCCGCATCCCGCGGCGTTTTAAAAAAGTCCCGATTTTTGGAAAGAATGCACGACAAGCTAGGGAACGGCGGGAGATAGACCAAATTTTTAACCAAGAACTCCCTCCCCTCCAGTCAATGGTGTCCCGCTTTACCAATGTTAAAATCTGGTCACCTTACCTTAGAGAAAAATTGTTAAATGGGGTATTGGTATTAAAGGTGGCTCTTGGTATCCCAAACTTTGCCACGGTAAGGTTCGCTGAAGAAGGACCATACCGAGTTCTGGTTTAGCGAGAGAGTTTATTAGAAACCATCAAGAAACAGCCAGGCTGACACGGAAAGAGGGAAAGAAGGTGTCCGCCACTTCTGGGGATTGGGGGAGCTTTTTATACGCGGGTATCAGAAGCCCCAGAAAAGGGAGTGGAGGAGGGGTATCAGAAAGTACTAGCATCTAGGTTGGGTGAGTTTAGTGGATAATCTGGTGCCAAGTCCCAACCACCTCTGGGTGGGGAAGAAAGTCCTTGCAGGCTTATCTCTTCAGGGAGGCACCTGGGCTGCTGCTTTGTCCTGCTTTTTCCTGCTCCCACCATCTCACCCTTCAGCCCTAACAGCCACATGATTTTTTAGCTCAGTGGAAACAACCCCTCATCTGTAACCCCAGAGCATGATTTCTGATCTGATCTCCTCTGCCAGTGACTGCAGTGAGCTTAACAGGATGGGTAGAGGTTCTAGTCTGGCCTCTTCTTTTACTGGTGGGGGACGAGAATCTCATGGTGAGTAAGAGAGAGTCAGATACTTCATTTTATTTGCCTGTTCATGTATCTAAGTTCAGAGTTCAAATTAGGTGGCCAATCAATGTTTTAAGTGGCTAAAGTGAAAATGCATGTAACTGCATTATCTAGCAATCTGTGTCAATCAGAAATTTATTATTGAGAGATCCAAGATGGCGGCATGAGAGGAGAACGCCGATAACTGCCTGGGAAGGGCCTTGTGAGCAGAGGGGAATCCACAGGGGAAACCCTGAGAAGAAACCTCAACTAAGAGAACCACACAACACGGAACAACACACAAAGGTTAGAGGAAAAAGGGGAGAGTGGGAAAGGGAAGGGGAAGCAGCGGTTCGGGGACAGAGACTCGGAGCGCGGCCCGGGGCTGGCAAAAACAAAGGGGGACTGGGGGCCTACGGTCAAAGTGGAGCTGGATTGAGGGCGGGCTGGAAGCCGAGACCTAGGGAGCGTGGAAGCCCCACAAGACTGTGGACAATTTAACATCAGATCTCAAGGGACAGCAAACAGTGCCCTAATCAGATCACAGAGCCTAAAGTGGAACAGGGACTGTGGAGCAGGGCGGCTGCACTTCCCGGCGGGCGGGGTGAGAGCAGGGCACCAGCCCGCAGCAGCTCAGCACCCCTGATTTACGGAGGAGATTGACTGTGAGGGAGCGCCTTCTGAGGACAGGGCTCTTGGAGTGAGGGCTGGGGCTTGAGTGGG
>PVKE010041035.1:0-14329 GCA_004027555.1 Craseonycteris thonglongyai | reverse complement strand
AAACCCTAACATTAACACCAACTCTAATCCTAATACCTATTCCAACCCTGGCCATAAGTCTAACTCTACCTCCTCTCAGAACTCTCTCCTATCCCTCTTCTTTATCTCCCCCCCCCCCCCCCCCGCCCGCCCCCCAACTAAGAGCCATCTAATGTGTTCCAAATTAAAAAAATTTTTGGCTTATCTTTTAACTCCACTAAAAGTTATATGCCAGCAGAATAGGATTTTGTTGTTTCCTGTCTTGTTTATTGCTATAAACCCGGTACTTACAACAGTACTAGGCACAGAGAAAGTACTCAAAGTGTGTTTACGAATAGCGTGTGAATTAAGAGGTTGGAAAATCCCAGACAATGAAGAGATATTCAGATGAGGCAAAGGTCAAAGCAGAAACTGAAAAGGTGAAACCGGAAGGACAGATGGAGCATTGAGAGAAAGTAATGTCATGGAGGACTGGATACTAAGAAAGGAAAGAACTGAAATTTGAATGGGATAAAATCAATAACAAATTTGAACTTGGATGAGAGAAAACCTCCCCAGGCGTGATGCATTCAGCCCTCTTATGCTGGGTGTAGGGATTTCTGTGCAAAGCCCCAGCTCACAATGAAGCAGGAAGTAAAGGAAAGCTCTGAGAGCATCTGTTCTCATGAGATTTTCAATCTTGACTCACAAACTAAAGGAAGTTTGGATAGTTCGGATAAAGTTCAGATACTGATCTGAACTTTGGGGGTGGTGATTTAAACCAATCTGAACACAATATACTCCAGTTCATCTCCAAGAGACTTAAATTCATTTGAGAACATTGGTCATAATGATATTCACAGCAAACATGTAGTTACTAACCTTTCATATTTGTTCTACATGATGAAGTTGAAATGGAGAAAACACATAGGTTTTCTGCTATCACTGTATTTGTTAGAGGTGAAATGAAAAAATCATATTAATCTGTATCTGCCAGTGTTTAATAGATCAACATGTTTATGCATATCTTCATTTTATAATATAGTTACTGGTAACAGTCTAGTGAAATTTGAAAATAAGACAAGAGGCACTAAAACAACATTGAGAACAACTATAAATGTTTTTCAGGTACAGATTAGTAAGTATTTTGTTTATAATACAAAACAGAGGTTCACGAATGATTTTACTTAGAAGATATTTGTTATTGACATTCACCAAAAAACAAAGCCAACAATATGAAATATAAATTATATGTTGAATAGTATTTCATTTTAATGCAGGAGAAGAATAATTTCCTTCTGTTTATATAAAGTTTTGCTCAACTTGGTCGATACTTTAAAGCAATCAACAGATAATGCACACTGTGGGAAGCAACCCAGTGGGAAGTGGGCTTAAATATGTGGTATAAACCAGAATTGGATGAAATTTAACTACATTTTTGGTTTGGCTAACACCTTAAGCCAGTTTTTAAATATCTAGATTTAGCAAAATTTGAAAGACATATTGTACATGCCATCCAATTCTTTCCTTCTTCGTAAACTGGTGTGCATTTAATGGCAAATAGAATCTGAAAAGCCTTATGCGTTCATGGCGAACTCATCATCATACCTCATAAAATCTATGGAATGTCCAGAAAGTCAACAGATCCAATTTTCTTTAAAAGCAGCTTTTATAAGGAACACCCATAACTGAAAAACTTAAACTCTAAATGTATGAAATTTTCAAACCTAAATTAGTAAGTAGGTCATAAGGCTTTAAGAAACACTGTCTATCTTGAATCGAATTATATTACAAAAGGAAGGAACCTCTGGCAGAAACCCAAACCTAGAAGAGATGTCCTTTACACTAGGGCTATTTACTTTGTGTTCTTCACTGGTCTCTAGGAAACTGTTTTCCTGGTTCTCAAAAGGCCAGCATCCCGGAAAGTTTTGTTACAAAGTAAGCACTTAGAATTGCAGGTCATGGCATTATTCTGTTCTAACGGAAGGGAAGTGCCTTTGGTATAGTTTGAGTTTGAGAGTTGGAAGAAGGGCTAATGCTCCACTTCCTCACAGATCCAGCAGACATTCTGTCTAGGAAAGGTTAAAGGGAGGCTGGAAAGGAGAGGATTACAGAGAGGATGGAAGCTGTGCAAGTCAGCTAAGGAAAGAAGACAAGGCTGGGGATTCTTCTCATTAATTCTCCTAATTTCTAGGATTCCTTTTTCAAGTGCATATTAGAAAGTGGGGGTTAAAAACGTGTGAGAGCTTTAGAGATCCAATAAAGGGATTTAGGACATTATAAATAATTAATTTGTAACCTTTTGTATTAAGGTTTTCAAATATCTTTGAGTGATGACAAGAAGATTGCTGTTAAACCTGCACTTTGGTTAGTTAAACAGCTGTATTTAATCAAGACATGGTTCTGTGATTTTACTGAAGCCTACTGCTCTGAGGATTAAGGATTAAGAGACTGTCACTAATGTAAGTGGAGAAAAGAACTTCAGGGCTAGCGGAAGGCCCGAGCTTCATATTTCTCCTAACATACTCAAAATACTCTGGTAGGTCTATTTCATAACTAGAGAGTGCTATCATAGTAGCCAAGGTTGGTGGTTACTGATACTTTAGAGAAGTGTTTAGTAAGAACTATCATAGAAAGAACTTCCCACTCTGTCTTGAAATAAGCCTAATCTAGCTATTGTTCTTTCTGTGATGTGGTCTGTCACATCCAACTCTGAAAAGTCCTCCAGAAAACTACCAAGGACAAAGAGACTGAAGAGGAACGATGAAGAGAACAAAATAATATATAGAGAGGCCTTTCATCCAAGCTTTTGAGAAATTAAAAGATGTTAAGAGAATAGAGTGATAGAAAACTAGGTGGTGTAAAAAACATAAGGAGACCAATTGGGGTCACTTAAAGGAGAGAGACTAATTTAGAAAACAGTTTGAAACAGCTCCAAAAATAAAAACTACCTGTTTGCTATTTGGCTTTCCCATATGAGGACTCAGGTCATTTTTTACTTCAATTTTGAAAAATTCTCAGACAATATCTTGTTTTATCTTTTAGTTGTTAATTCCTACTATTATGGGCATATATTATACTGTTCTCTTTCTTCTTTTGTTCTAAAAGTTATTTTTATCAGCTGTGCATTCAGAGTGTAAAGAATTAAATTGTTCTACGAGGTTTGTTAAAAAAAAAAAAAAAGGCAGTCACCCAAATCCACCCTTTTTGTTCCATTTTTCTCTTTACAGAAATAAACACTTTCACATCTTATTTTCTTGATTTTTAAATTATAATATTTAATTATTATCTATTATGTTCCCATGATGAAAAAATGTGAAAATCAAGGGGGTGGATCTGGGTGATTTTTTTTTATCAGATTTTGCTACAAAAGAACCCCCCAATTTCAGCTATTATGAAATCAAATGTTTATTTCTCAATTATGAATCCACAGGCCGTCATGGGCAGCTGTGCTTCAGGACTTGGGGTTAGAGTCCAATCTGCCCCAGGGGTCCTTCTAGAACCACTCATTACTCAGTGAATGTTCTCAGGAGAAAACTCATGTGAGGACGTGAAAAGCCACGCAGGCACATACAGAGCCTCTGCTCACATTGTGTCTGCGCAGGTTCCACTGGTCAAAGCGTGTCACGTCGCCAGGTGTACACCAGTAGGGACAGAAGATGAGAAGGGTGACTCTTTGCTGAGCTCTAGAAAATCTACCATCAAGACCCTCCCCATTGAAACACACACATACCCTGACCTCCCCATGTACTCTTCCATCTTCCCATTGCCTTATTACTTACATCATAACTTTTGGCAAGGTAATATTGTAGGTAAATGTAGTCTTTTAATTTTTTACTTTTATATTCCGTATATGTTTTATGCTTCACTTTCTGTGATCCAATCTTCACCTACATATTCCTTCTGTTTTGTGTTTTCTAAATCTTCTGTATTCTTATGTTTTTTTTAGTCTAGTTTTTTACTCATTATTGAGAGTGGGCTATTGAAGTCATCAACTGCTATTGTTGAATTGTCTCTTTCTCCTTTAGATTCTGCTGGTATTTGCTTCATATATTTAGGGGTGCTTCTGTTAGATTTATAATAGCTACATCTTGATGGATTAACCCTTTTTTAAATCATGAAATGGCCTTCTTTGTTTCTGCTAACAATTTGTCTTAAAGTCTGTTTTGTCTGATATAGTATAACCATTCCTGCTCTCTTTGGTTACTGTTTGCATGGTAAATTGTTTTTTCATCTTTTTATTTTCAACCACTTATGTCTTTAAATCTACTGTGTCATCAAAATATAGCTGGATGGTTTTACTCATTGCAATAATCTCTTTAATTGGATTGTTTAATCAATTTACATTTTAATACAATTACTCATAGCCATTTTGCTATTTGCTTTCTGCATACCATGTCTCTTTTGCTTTTAATTCCTCTATTATTGACTTTCTTGTCTCTTGACTTGGTTTTTGGATTTTTAGTTTGCAGATTTATTACTTGTGTGAGATGTCTTATATTCTCTTTCTTTCTCTTGTGAAAAACTAGCAAATTTGTGGTGATCTTCTCTCAGCTCCATGTTCCAAGTCCTCACTAGGTAATAAAGACAACTCAGGATTTCTCTTTTATGATGCTGACTGTGTTAACATTTTAGTTACCAAGCCAGTGGGGCACTGTTCAGTTCCTGGGCAGGAGAATTGGTTTGTCCTCTAGGCTCTTAGATATGCCACTTAATGAAAAACGGTAGTTTCAGGCAATGGATAGCATTTTTTGTTTTAGTTCTCTTTTCATTGAAAACATAGCTCAGTTCCTTGATATTAATACAAATAGTGAGTGTTGTTTGGGGGCCTGCTTTGTACGTAGACTTTTGAGTGAGTCTCCTTTACCCTAATGAGCCAAATTTTCAGTAATCACTTCCAACTTCCGGACCTGGAATTCATCATTGATGTGGCTTCTTCTGGTCTCAGTAATACTTCTCGTCTATGAAGATATTTATCTTTTCTTTGAGCCACCCTATGTGTTGTTTTTTTTTTTCCTTCTATTTTCCTTTTTCTATTTCATTAACTATTGCTTTGCATTTGGGATGAAAGAAGTGAATGAAAGCATGAATTCAATACACCATCTTTCTAAGACATTCATTGACTCACTATTAATAAATTTTTATTCTTAACTCCTAAATCATCATATTCCTCCACATGGTTTAAGGTGCTTCGATTTCTGGAACATCTCAAGCTCTTTCCCACCTCAAGGCCTGAATAAACAGTTTCCTTAACCTAAAACACTCTTGTCCGTAGCTGATATTTTATACTTGAGGCGGGCTTATGGCAACTCATCAGAGAGGCATCTCTGATCACTTAAAAGAAGTGGGTCCTCCTCCTCTTCCCCATGATTATTATTATTATTTTTACCTCAGTATCCTGTTATGTTCACCTCAGAGCATTTCTTAAGATGTATAATTAATTAATTTATTGGTTTATTGGCTGGTTGTAAGACCCTAACTCCCTACCACAAGGTAAGCTTCATACAGGACATTTCTATGGAAGTTGTGTGGTTCAGCCACTGTCTGGCACTTGTTGACTGAAAGTCCCAAATTAGTCTTTTTTTATGAATGATATATACCACTGCTAAACAGGAGTACACTTTATACACACAAAAGAGGCTGGATTGTTAAAACATTCTTTTCTTTTCCCCTCATGAATATAATAGATGGAGTAAACTCTAGATCAGTTAAGACTATAGAAAGCATGTGGTAAAGAGATTTACATTTATAAGTTATAGATCAGGCACAATTATTGAAAATTTATTTAGAATTATCATAAAAAACAAGTCCTTGCTTCCAGATGTAACCTCTGGAGTATTTATGTTGTAGTTCTCTGTATTTGCTTTAAGTTTTCAGAAACACCTTTATTTACTCAACCCAAAGACTATAAAATTTGAGATCTGATGATGGAAAATTTTGGTAAGATTTACTTTGAGCTCAGAAACATAATTTTAGATACTTGTTCAAGACTTATTCACTGAAGCAAAGCACCTTGACATGATTAAGAGCCCCCAGTAAGTAATTCCCATATGAATTTTCTAAGTCAATCTTTTATTTCAGAAGTATTTTGGAACCTCATGAAGGTATAGACTAAAACAAAACAAAAGAAAACAAACAAAATAAAAAGAGAATAGTTACTTAGAATATTAGTTTCCGAGAGCTTCTATATGAACAAGTTAGATTTTCAGAATCAGATAACTGAATACTTAGCTATAATATTATTCAATAGCATCTTTTTCTGTTGACCAATGATGAAAATATGCTTGTAGATCACATGTTTTATTTCCTTACCAAAATATGTGAATTGTAACTGGAATTCTATGGTTTGGAACAAACATAAACTTGAAATAGGAAATTTAATTAAATGTAATACAGTAGGGAAATTGTGCAAAGGGAGGTAAAGAGAACCCAAACCCTTACACTCCTGTAGTGTGTGCAGTGTTTACTAAAACCTGCCAGATTTTGAGTTTCTGTATACTATGTGATAAAGTACAATATGAAAACCCAAGCTTCTCTCTCAGTCATCTAGTCATGTATACTATATTAGCTTGGGACGTTAAAGAAATATTTTAGTAACACCGCAAGAATTGTAGCCAACAATCTTTTCCGGATTATGTGCAAAGTAAACAGTGACTAGGAAGAACACTTATTCAGTAAGAGAACCTTAAAATTTTATACCTATAACTTTTGGTATAGAGAGAGGAAATGAAATTAAATTACTAGGCTGTTAATGAATTCTGGTTTTGTTTAGGTATAGTATCTTCTCACTAAGAGAATATGTTGCATATCTTTTAACATGATAAGATCATTAGAAAAATAAGGGTTATCTTAATTTGGGCACAAATATTAAAAAACTATCTGTGGGATGGAAAATATAGTAGTAAACCAAGAGAGGGATTTCTTTGAAATCGAGGAAGTTTCAATTCCTTTCTTCTATGAAGAGGAGCCAATGAGTAGATTTTGCATCCAGAATGTTGCAGTAGAAGAACTGGGCTTTTCAGTATTCCATAAATTTTGTTCATATTTTTCTGAGCTAAATGTGTATCTTTGTGCCCTCCCATTATTTATCTATTTCAGGAAGAGTGAATAGTATGGTCAATACTAGGGAAAAATGTTGATTTTTGAAAAATTTTATTGAGGTTTAATTTTGTCCTCATTGACTAGAGTGCAGAGTTGATTTAGCATGTAATTTTCTCATTCAATGATCAGAATTTTAATATTTGAATTAGTTAAATGTAAGACAAGAATAATGTTTCCTGTCATTTCACTTACTTTGATGCATGATTGTGACCAAGTTGCTTAGACTGGGTCTAGGAGATCATAGACTAAGCTCCTTCTTCTTTTTTTTTTTTTTTGGTTTGTTTTAAGATTTATTTTATTGTTTTTGAAAAAGACAGAGAGAGACAGAGATAAAGAGAGACAGAGAGAAGGAGGAGGGCCCAGAACAGTCTCTATAGTTACATGTCATCAGTTTTAGGCATGGTTTCATTCCACGCAGGTATGCATGGGCCACGCAGGGTGGGAACTGGGCTTGGGGCCTCCTGCATGGGAGGCACACCCCCTCGAGCCAGGAGCTGAACTGGGGGGCTGAGAACCAAACTTGGGGCCTACCACATGGGAAACACAAGCCAGTTCAGCATATGGGTCCACACAGGACGAGGCCAGAACTCAATCCCTGGTCCCCAGCCCTGCAAAGCGAGCACTTAACCCACTGAGCCATCCCTGTTTCCCCTAAGCACCTTCTTAGAACTGACTTAACCACCACATTCTAGGTTCCAGAGAAAGTTACTTTGTGTTTCACCTCCCGCCCCCCCAAAATAATTAGTATCTCAGTTTGTGTTCATATCACCCTTGACAATAGGTATGGCAAGGGTTGTACTATTCTAATTTCGTAGATACAATAAACAAGGCCCATGTAGTGGCCCAAAGTTCTTTGTCCTGAAGGCTTTTCTCAGTAACCTGAAGAGAAAAAGATTTCGATTAGCCAACTTCTTAGAATCAGCAGGGTCCGGCCCCAATCTGGCCTCAATTGACAATAATGGTGTAAAGGAGGAAGACAGAGTCAAAACACCACTGATCTTGAACTTTGTGGACTCTTATCCATGTTCTGCATTAGAAAACAAAACAAAACAAAACCAACCAACCAACCAACCAACCAACGAACCAACCAACCCACCCACCCACCCACCCAATCCACCAACCCAACCCATCAACCAACCCACCAAACAACCCACCAACCAACCCATCAGCCAACCAGCCAACCAACCAGCCAACGAACCAACCAACCAACCAACCAACCAACCAACCAACCAACCAGCCAGCCAGCCAGCCAGCCAGCCAGCCAGCCAGCCAACCAGCCAACCAACCAACCAAACAATGTTTGCTTTTGCCTGAAGATACTAAAAGAAATCTAAAAGAACTAAAAGAAAATTTAATGAATACATAGTCAACTATTCAACAAGCCTTTAACTTGGCCTCCTCCAAATTCCCACTAAATTACTGATAGTCAGTGAAAAATATGAGAATTCTTCACCATCAAACAGTTGCACTAACCACCAATTTACTTCTAGGATCTGATAGAAATGTCTGCTTGCTAAAGAATCTTTTCATGCTCTTTTGCTAGGAAGAGCTTTAATTGCCATATATGCAGGTTTTCAGAAGGTCAGTTTCCTCTCTCCACACACCTTTGTTGGCACCTTATTTGTTCTAGATAGAATATTTTTTCCTCTTCTGAGATACTGTGCCTCCATGAATCCCATTGATAATGGTGAACACATTTTTGAAAATATTTTTTTTTTCCAGCAAATAATGTTTATGTATATTCTTATGAGGTTCTGGGAGAGTATTCTGTTTTGTTTTTTCAGTTTCCCCACAAAGAGTCTAAGGACTGCACTAACAGAAAACTGGGTTGCAGTTTTTCTTTGCAGACACTAGTTTTTCAGCTAACCAGAGCACCATCTCCCTACCTCTGTCTCAGGACTCACCTGACAGAAAACAATTGGGAAGACATAAGTTTGAGCACACCACACAGCACAGAGCCCATCATTTAAGGAGCTCAGTGACATAAGACTGTCCCCATTTGATATGTCAGTTATACAAGTCCCAGGTCCTCAGGTTGCTTGCAATTCTGACCAACTGTCTTGACAACACACTCAGGGGATCCCGCGATCTCTCTTCTGATTTTATAATTCTCTAGAACCACTAACAGAACTCCAGAAAGTGCTACTCATACAATTACAGTTTTATTATAAGGGATACAGCCAAATAGAAAGAGGAGCTGGGTACAGAATGCCCCTGTCCTCTGCAGGCATGTCCCCTCCCAGCACCTGCAAGCCACACGAGCCTTGTTGTGTCAGAATTTTGATCAGGGGGTTCATTACATAGGCACAGTTGATTAAATCATTGGCCACATGATTAAACAAAATCACCAGTTCCTTTCCCCTCTCTGGAGGTCAGGGAGTGAGGCTGAAAGTTCCAACCATCTAATCAGGTGCTTGGAATTATTTCTGTGGTGGCCAGCCCCGCCTTGGAAAATAATAATCCACAGTGAGTCACCTTGTCAGCATAAACTGAGGTGTGGTAGAAAGGGGCTTGTTATAAAGGACAAAAGACACTCCTATCTCTTGGAACATTCCAAAGGTTTTAGGAGTGCTGTGGCAAGAACTGGGGACAAAAACCCAATATAAACAAACAAACAACAAACAAACAAATGTATATTACAGCACAGGAGGCATCCTCTGGGCTACCTAGCAAGGACTGTGCTTAGCACCAGTAGTAGGTGTGCAATCATTATATATTAAATTAGTGAACACAAGAGGGAATGAGCTGTATGAGTGCCAGTTAGTAAGGCTGTGGTTTTGGTCAGGAAGGAAACTCGAACTAGCCTTTGCACGTGATATTCGGTAATACTATTTCATTGAATTCCCTTCTGGACCTCCCTAAAGTGTAGGTTACTCCAAAGCCCTGCAAGCCATGGCCCTGAAATCCTGATTTAAGAATTACCAGCGTGAGTTTTTTGATCAAAGCTCTATTGTAACTTAGCAAGTCTACAATTACATGGAAGCATGATTTCTGCATTGACTCAAGTGGGAGACATCTGGGATAAGGTCCAAACATCAGTTTCCTTTTGCTTTTTTATGACACAGGTACATTTTTGAGAATGTTTAATTGTATTTTTTCTTAAAGATTTTAAAATCTAGATAAAAGTGTGCGGGGTGTGTGTGTGTGTGTGTGTGTGTGTGTGTGTGTGTGTGTGTTACACAATCTCTTATATTTCAGTGGGAAAAAATTCTAGTGTTAAGATGAAACCAGTTGAGAATAGGAACCAATCCAATTGGGCAGTCCTACCTGATACTCAGTTAATCCTCAATACTTTAATCATCTGGATTTTATAATTCTGTTGTGTTTTGTAGGAAAAGCAACTGTGTTATGTGAGAGATGAAACTTTGCAGTTTTCCTCATGTTTCATTTTTTCAAGTCTGTCTTAGAATTTTTCCAGCTGGGTGACTAAGGCAGAGGGATTTTCCTCTTCCATTGCTATCATCTCGTATGTGAATTATTAATATATGTTTTTATTTATAATCCATTACCTTTTAAAAAGAGTCATGGATGAGCAAGAGCCAGCTGCACTTGGGCTCATCAAATGTCCCTAACTATTTTTCAAAGTTTGAGCGTATTCCCCAACATATTTTCATGAACATTTTCTCTTTATTTATATCCCTTGTGTGTTTAAGGGAAATGTAAGCCTTATGTTTCTTTTTCATTTATACTTAACTCATCAAAATGTTTTGTGAAGCAATTTAAATGTCCAAGAATATTTTTATTACTGATTTTCTTAGAAACAGAAAGCCCTATTTTGCCAATGATAGAAGAGAAAAAACAAAGAACTTAAAAACTTGATGACTAAAGATTGGTTTATAACTTGAAACAAAGTTTGAGTGGATTCTAAACTTTGCAACTCCTATCCTAAATCACTTATATAAAATCTTCATTTGCTAGCTACAAATAAGCAGTTTCATGTGTGAACTGATCATACAAGCCTTACAGCATGATTTGCTTATGCTTGTATCTAGTTGTGGGCCAAATGACAATATTTCAGAAAATATCAAATACAGGTACAAACCTATGGGCATGTTATAGAATGATTTTACAGTTAACTTAGGATGAATAAGATTTATATTCTAATTTGTGAAGAAACATAAAGAAACTGAATTTTTCTGTGTCTTTGTAGTTTTTCATACTAATTAATTAAAATAATAGGATTGAGGTGAGTTAGAGATATTCCACTTACTTAAAAGTTCAAATCTTTCAGGAGATTTTATATAGGCAAGCAAGATAGCAACTCATATTAATCTATACTAGTCATTAAAATAAGCTAATTAAGACTTCATTTCAACAGCAATGTTACCAGATCGAAGAACAAACAATATTGTGGAGTAAAATAGAGGCCCATCCTGCGCTACTAGGAACATAAACTGATACTATTTATGAACTACTATTGATATACTCTCTAGTTTCTCTAAATTAGTAAATTGATTTCTATTTATGAAATAAATAGTGAGGTATAGTTTTTTTTTATAAATTTTGAGTTTTGAGATTGTGCTAAGGCCAGGAGTTATAACATCATAGAAAAAAGTCAAACCTGTGATTTCAAATCCTGGCTCATCTGTTCAGCCACACTGCACTGATTTTTCTGTCTATAAATAAGAGCAGAAAATCACCTCTGGAGGGTTGCTGTGTGAAGGGTCTGGTGTAACACCTGAAAACTGATAGATACTCAGTAGTAAATGCAAGTCCCCTGACAGTCTGGGCGCTCCCAGTGAAAGGCGGTGGCCAAGCCTCAGAGAGAGCATTACCTGATGATGAGACCATGACCCGCTGGGCTCTGGTAAGGATGGCCCAGCAACCCTGTGTACCCGGTCCTGATAATGTCATGGCCCCTCCTAACATCTATTTCTTTCCAATTCCCCTTCACCTAGGGAGGCGGCCATAGCTGTTTTTAAATAAGCGCTCCCTGGTTGCACACAGCATTATTTTGACAGATGATCGATACTCTAACAGCCCTTTAAACAGCTGGTACAATCAATTGGGAACCTGCATTTGTGCATTTAAAGAGGGTTAACTCTGCAAGTAAAGGAGTTCTCTGTGTTAATTGGACCTGAGAAAATCCAGAAGGAGGCTTAGGGAAGGGAAATATGTTCCTCTTTCAAAACGTGCTTAAAAGGGCAAATTTTGAGTCCTCCAATGCAGATAGGAGAGGTGATTTTAGCTCAATAAGAAACTTGTGTTTGTTTCTTTAAAGGATTTTTTTAAAAGTATGCGTTCATTAAAAATAAAACAAAACAGCTTTCTTCATAAAGCCATAGCAATGGAATGGACCCACGAGGAGCCAGTAACAGGAAGTCCATTTTGCACACACATCTTCACCTTCCCTCATGACCCCAGAACAGACTTCAGAAGTCAGTCAGTCACGGTCCTTTTTGTCCCCAGACTCTTTCTAGGCCTCAAAGTGCTTTACAGTGGACACTCATCCCATGGAATTACTACAAATCTGTAGGTGCTCACAAGTTGACTTTTGTTTTTAATCTTGGCCGTTCTTTCACTCATGATTAATTCTAAGTCACATATTTATCAGCTTCATCCCCAGGATTGTTAGAATAATACATGTAGGCCATTAGCTCTCTTTATGAGAAATAATTCTCAAAACAGAAATTCTACAGAGAAATTTATCTTTGGTAGTTGGCATAGTTTGCTCAAATTGGCTGCCATGACTAGTATATGTATCACAAAAATACTGAGGTGATCAGAGAAATCCTAGGTCTCTCTTGACAAGTATCTACTTACTAACAAAAATATATACTTTTTTGGCTGTATTAAAATGTGAATTTCTTTATTGTCATACTTGTTACATGATACAAATCAGCATGGCACTGATTTATTGGGTTGTTTTTGACAAGGAGTTAAGAAAGTTTGATGAAGAAAATCATCTACACATTAACCATGAAAAATACAATGAAACCATGAAGGAAAAAATGGAAAGTTTTAACTACCTAAAAATTTAAACCTCAGTATCTGAAAACCACCAAAATCAAAGTTTAAAGACTAAAAGAAATATTTGTCATATTTAATTTGAAAATAGAAATGTGCCTGCTAAATAAATCTCACTACCCAATCAATAAGATAAAAATTAATACCCCAAAGAAAAAATGCGGGGGCAGGGGGAATCATGAGGGTCACAAAATAAGTGATAGCAATGACTTTAAAGTAATATAAAATGCTCAGCTTCTTTAAAATAACTAAAATAATTTCCACTTGAATAAACAGTGGGACACATTTCTTTTTTCACATACCCACTCAATAAAATATTTGAGAATATGATAGTAGCCTCTGCTGGTAACTGGTGTTGAGCAAGACTACTACACCCTACTGGAGGAGGGGACACCTTAGATGCTTTTGAGATCCACTTGGGGACTGTGTCAAGAAGCTCAATCCTTAGGACTCAGTGTTTCAAAATCTAAGTATGTCTGCTTAGAAATAATCAGACATGATAACAAATGGAGTATCCAACAGTACTACTATTTAGCAAAATTATATAGATTTCAAGTGTACATTTCAACAATGCATCATCTATATATTGCACTGTGTGCTCCCCACCCAGAGTCAGTTCTCCTTCCATCACCGTGTGTTAAACCACTCCTTCTCCTTTGCCACTCCCCTCTCCTCCACCCTCTGGTAACCACCAAACTGCAGTCTATGTCCATGAGTTTTTGTTTCTTTGTTTGCTTGTCTTGTTCCTTTGTTGTTTTCAGCTTTATATTCCACACACAGTTGAAATCATACGGTTCTTGACTCTTTTAGTCTGACTTATTTCACTTAGCACCATAGTCTCAGGATCCATCCCTGTTGTCGCAAATGACAGTATTTCTTCTTTTCTTATGGCTGAGTAATAATCCATTGTGTGTATGTATCACATCCTCTTTATCCAGTCATCTATGGAAGGCTACTGGTTGTTTCCAAATCTTGGCCACCATGAATTAAGCTGCAGGGAACATCGGGGTTCATATACCTGTACAGGTAAAAGTCCTCAGAGTATTTGGGTAGATACCCAGGAGAGGGATGGCTGGACCTTACGGTAGTTCTATTCTTAATTATTTGAGGAAACTGCATACTGTTTTCCATAGTGGCTGTGACAATTTACAACTTATATATTTTTTTCCAAATTTTTAATATAAATAGGCATTACTTTTATATTTAAGATGATTAATATTAAATATAAAGAGAAAAATGTAATTTCAATAGAACATACTTGGGCGTCTGTGTAATTCTCAGCACCACATACTCATGCATGTAC
>PVKE010041034.1:0-14344 GCA_004027555.1 Craseonycteris thonglongyai | reverse complement strand
TGAAGCTTTCAGATTACACAAACATGGCATGAAACCATACTGTAAAATAACAGCTCGAGGAGAAAAATCTAAAGTCATCTTCAACTACAGGTTAACTCGTGCTCACAGAGTAACGGAAAATGCGTTTGGGCTATTGAGTCAAATTTTTCGAGTATTCTACTCTCCCGTTTCTGTCACACCTGAAACATGTGAACAACTTGTAATTGCAGCATGCTGTTTGAAATCAAATTAGGAGTGTTTAAACATGCTATCAACACTGGCAAGTTTAAATATTTTCCGAATCTCCAAAAATACCTAACTAATCTTGGAGATCAAATACCAGATGTTCACAGATTCCAGATACAATTCTTATCAGTTATTGATTCGACCCTAGAACAGTTCTCTTTAAGATTTACTCGGTTCAGGTCATTTGAAGAAACAGGAAAATTCATAAAATATGCAGACAAGGTAAAACTAAACGAACTGAAGTTGGATATGTTCCAATGGATTAATTTGTATGATTTTGAAATGCAGTTGATTGACTTACAGAGTAGCTGTATTTGGAGGCAAAAATTTATCGATTTGAGACATGAATTAGAAAGTATTGAAAGAGATAGGTTAGCTGGGTCAATGCTGAACAACGCAGAAAATGAAGTTCTGAAAACAGGAATTCTGAAATTCCTTGCCTGAAAATTTTCAGTGTCTGAAAAATGTAGCAGTGGCAATACTCTTGATATTTTCCTCTACTTACTCATGTGAATCATTATTTTCAATTATGAATCTAGTCAAGTCCGATTTTAGGAGTAATTTAACTGATGCCTCAAGTGCAGCCTGTGTAATGTTAAAAACAACAATACATAAACCTGATGTGATTCATCTGTCTTCTTCTGCACAACAGAATTCACACTAGCAATGATAGAGGATTCTTTAATTTTCATGGATACGCCGTGCATTTGACGACTAATGTTTATTATTATAATTTAATTCTGTCACATGTTTTTTTCCTTTTTGTTTCATATAAATTATAATTTTATTATAATATCATGTTATTCTACACTGAATAAAAATGTAATAAATGACTGATCGAGATTTTCTATGGTATTTACTTTATATAATTACCTTTGTTATGCACTCTAATAAAATATTTAAACTTCAAAACAAATAATTGTAAATACCATTTAAAAAATTATTGTTTTTTGTTATAAAAACATCCTATGCCTCTTATAGACATAAAAATAATCGATACCTCTATCTCACTCGATGGGTTGGCATGCGAGTCGAGCAAGTATACTCTTATTTCATAAACTTTGGCACTCAGTCGCCAAAAGGTTCACCACCCCTGGTCTAGAGAATTACATGGTGACCTCGGTCAGGCCAACCCAGGTCACGTCACCTAGGTGAGCCTTCCCTGGGCAGCCCCCATACTCTCATGAGGAAGGGAGAGGGACTTGAAGGAAGGTCCCCCTGCCAAGGAACAGGTTGCTGGGTGGTAGGTAACCTGGTGGTCTCATCATGATCACACTCCAAGGCAGGGTTGTCAAGGTGGAGAGGGACTTTCTGAGAGGCCACTTATCTGCCAGAGCAGACCTTGGTGGGATGGGGTGTGTGTGTGTGTGTGTGTGTGTGTGTGTGTGTGTGTGTGTGTATCGTAGTTGGACAGAGATCTGGGTCTGAGGACCTGCATGACAGAGATCTGAGGCAGCTGGGCACTGGCTTCACAGAGCCCCACACAGGAGAATGGACAGAGGTTGACTGATGGTGTCCTCAGCTCTGTGACACAAAAGGAGAGGCAGGTGCCCCACATGACTGAGTCTGGAGTGAGCGGAGGGTGAGTGCTGAGTTTACCCAGCATGCAGGACATGTTTTCTCTCTGCCAAACACTCGTATCCCACCTCTTGCCACCAGGCAATGGGTCCTGGGGAGTTCAGTTTGAGCTCCAGCCCACAACCCTTTCTGTAGTCCAAGGTGTTGCCTCTGACTGCATTTCCCTCCCCTGTCCTACTTCAGGAGACAAGACCTTGACCCAGCACCCAAGAAAACCCCACGTGGTGCAGACCAAACAAGCACATTGCCTGGACACGCTGTGGGGGACAGCTGGTTCCCACCATCCTGGGCTGGAACCCCATCTTTGTCCTCACTTTCCTGGGGACATATAGAATGTTTGCTACCACACAACAGGTGCTGAACTGGCTCCTTTCAAGGTGAGCACACCACCTCTCCACAGCATGGTGGGTTCTCGGCCACAGCTAGCTGCGCTTCTTCAGAAGGTCACTGCATCTCCAAGGCTATGTACTCCTGTGATGGTGGGTGAACCAACCTCATGGGTGATGGCAGAGACTCAGTGGGAAGTGCCCTCTGGGTGCCTGGTCATGTGGACAGGTCAGCTTCACAGGCTGCGATGGTCCCCATTGGTCTTGTTCTCTACCTTGGGAGGGAACCCCTTCCTCACGAGTCACCACCTCAAGTCTTGGGCCTGGCGGTCTTCTCTTTTGAAAAGGAGCGTGGAGATTCCATGGGATCACTGTCCTGGGTGGAGCACAACAGAAATCCCAGGGCTGAGCAGTGTGGCCCTAGTCTCACCTTGATATCTGTGATGAGGCTGGTGGGTGCTCATACATTCTGTGAATATATCGCGATCCCACCAGGTACAGGCACATTTCTAGGCCCTGACCATAGTCCAGTGCCCAGAGAAGATGACAACTCTGCCCTACAGACCTTGATGCTAGTCAGGAATGAGTCCCCTCAGACTCCACAGGCAGGCAGTATCCACCGGACAGTGCATGTGACATCCTCCTGGTCTCCTCTTAATATGGCTGCATCTTCTCATGTGCAGAAGAGGATGGTGGGTACCTGGAACAGCTGAAAAGAGATTGGACTTAGGGTGAGAGCTGAGAAGGACTGAAGGGAAGGTGAATTGGGGATACTGTACCCCACACATCACAAGTTTAAACAAGAGGGCAGAGGACTGCAGCCTTCTCATAGAAAAAGTCAAAGGGTCCAAGAGAGCTATGCATGTGGCTTTGGGCACTGTTGGAGAGCCCTGGGGCAGTTATATCTGCATCCCCAGCCTGTCCCAGCCTGGCCTCCACCTGTATCCTGGGAACCCAGCAGGGGGCGTGTGGGGAGTACCCTGTTTGCTTACTTGGTAGCACATCAACAGCGGGTGCTTGACTGATGCCCACAACTCACCACCCACCCCAGCGCCCCTGCTACAGGAAACAAGTGTCAGTGGCAAGAGAAGAGGCATGGGGCCCATAGTGAATCAGGCAGCACATGTGTCTGGGAGCTAAAGGTGGAGGCGTTAGGATGGCCTGGGAATCAGGGCAATAGGCAGAGTCCTGCGTCAGATGTGCAGGCAGCACCTACTGTGTGCCAACAAGTGCAAGTGTTAGAGAAGACAGCACACCTCCCTGCCTTCGTGGAGTTCACCATCCTGTGGCCAGGGGGGCATAACATGGCAGTGTGTGCCAGGCTTCCCTAAAGAAAACAGGAAGTCACACTGTTGATTAAGAGCACTCAGGTACAAAAGCTTTGAGCCAGTCGCTCCTGGATGACCAAGCGTGTGTCTGCCAGGCCTGCCAGACTGAAGGTGCACAGAGGTAGGACTAGCTTGTGAGTGGCCAGGGGCAGGAGGCAGTGGTCCCCAGGCTTCTTACTGAAGGTTGTAGGTCATAGGAAAATCCAGGCCTTGGACTCAGCCACCAACCCTTCTGTCCCCAGGGCCATCTCCGACATCCGCCATGTGGCTGGACTGGTCCCCTGAGGACTTCCTGAGGCCCTCAGCACTTCCATGCTGGGAGACGCTCTTCGCTTATACCCAGCACAATGTTGTGGGCTCAGAGCTGGAGCAGCAGGCCCAGCTCCTTTTGTGGGAGCTGAAGCACCTTGAGCCCCATGAGGAACACAGGGAGGGTTAGGAGGACATGGGTGGTGATATGGGTGTGTAGGGAGGGGACGGGCTGGGCCACTGTGACTGGAGGCTAGGCAAGGCCAGGAGCACTAAGTCGACTCTGAACCCTGTTCCCAGGTACTGCAGTCTGGGAAGACTTCCTGAGGGTGGGTGCTTGAACTGAGACTGGATGGATGAATGGATGGATGGATGGATGGATGGATGGATGGATGGATGGATGGATGGATGGAAGGAAAGAGTTCCCTAGAGGGAACTTTGTGGCAGTCTTATTGATAACATGTTGTTTACTTGGCTCTGCAGAACCAGATCTAGAGGAAGACCAAAAGTCACCCTGTGAGGTCACTCCAATTTCAAGTCCAGGGCCCTCCACAGAGCTGGGGATGGCCAAGGACACAGCTCTACCTGGGGAGCCCACCTCCCATCCATGGGTGGCCTGAGTGTCAGCTTTCCAACCATAGAGGTCTCCTTTCTCCCAGTGCATGTTGAAGAATCTTTTCTGTACTCTTCACAGGCTGTGACCCACACCTTCTCATTCACAGGTAGACAGAGTATTCACTGTTCACTAACAGGAACCACACCCACCACCACCCACAGGCTCCTCAACCTCCTATGAGAGGCCAGCATTGCATCTCCTAGGGACCCCACAACCCCCCCCCCGCCAGCCAGTCCCCTCAAGACCTCAAAGAAACGCCCTCACCAGGACTCCAAGGGCCACTGCATGGCTCACCCAGGCATGACCCCACCAGCAGCATTGCTCAGTACAGGTGACAGCTCTCACCTCCTAGAAACTCTTCACCCTCCAACCAGCACCACCAAACCCTCTGGGTACCTCCATCTCACAGGACTCCCTGCCCGTCTTCTGAGTACTGCGACCCTGCAGGTGCCACCCTGGGTTCCCCTCTCCACGCTGCAGGCTCGCTTGGCTCCCACTGGACCTCCACATGCCCTCCCTTCTCCACATTCATATCCACATTGCCCTTCTCCTGGGTTCACTCATTTCAGAATCCCCAAGTCTACACTCTCAGACCTCCCTCCTTTCCCCCAGGACACTCTGACCCCTCACAGTCTGGCCCATCTCCACCCGCATTCCTCTCAGGAGCCTCAGTCCCTTCCCTCAGGCCTTAGACATCTTCTGTCAGCTGCCAGAGCCCTTCCCTCTGAACCCCACCCCTTCTTTCTGACATATACCCTGTCCATGCACCGTGCACATGAGCACATACATTTCCACTTTTGCTCAACAATCAAGCAGTTACCTCCCGGGGCCTGGTCCCACTGAGGTATTGAGGTAATAAATCATCTGGGCCTCCAGAACCCACAGCAGGAACCACCTGATATCCAACCCTGTACTTCCAGGTATTAGGACTTAGTAAGATTGAGTTCTTTCTTTAAACATGTTTACAAACAAATGTAAAGCCATCATTTATGTAAGAAAAGTGAGGCCTTTATTAGTGTAGCACTACATTCTTTTCAGGATGCATTGTCAACTCCCACCTGCACCACTGTCTCTGCAATGAGTGTGCATGCTCCGTGATTGGTCCCAAGTGTTTGTGCAGACACCCCACCCCCTTGGGCAGGCTGAGGTCAGCCCCAGGCTCCCGACCTGCTTTCTCTACTGACGGAGACCCCTCCCCAGCACATGGCTTCTGCCAGTCACTGAAGACAAGCCATCTAAGTCCAGAGAGATGAGGCTGTGAAAGGGTTAACCAGTCCACACGAATTGTCAGGGCGTTTTAACAGATCTTCCGGTTCAAGCATTTAGAAGTGACATCTAAATGTTACTGGAGGATGGGGCTCCCCTCGGTGCTGTGTCCAGGGCCTTGGTGTCCCGAACAAAGAATGGGGGAGACACCAAAACACAGAGGAGAAAGAAACATTTATGCATAAAGACAGTAAAATTGTACTTCCACAGGATGGAACTAGCCCGAGCAAGAGGAGGATCAAAGGCTTGATGCCAAAAGGCTGAGCAGGTTTTATTGTCTTTTCTTGGGAAAAGAGAGTACACTTTTGGGGTGGGGTCTTTTGATTGACAGCCCTGACAGGGGCTTTATTACATCACTGTTTTCACTGTGCATGTTCATTCCCAGAATGCATAAAGGAAAATCCATGAGGGCAGGGGGGCAAGCCTTCATGGCTGTTTTATCGTCATTTTATTACAATTGTGGGAGACTGTCAGGGGTCTGGGACCAGAGAAGGGGAAAGCACAAAGTTCTTTCCCTGCAAAATCTGGACCTATGGCTGAGAACAGTGGCTTCTCTCATGGTTCCTTGGAGGATGATAAACAGTCTGGGATCAACATGTTTTTCTGCAGCCAGGTGTCTGTAAGAGCTAAACAGCCAAAAGTGCGAGGTCTGAGCAAGCACACAGAAAAAATACTTTCTTCCTGCACTCGCTCAGAAATTGGCATGTATAGTTTTCTTTAGATTACATTCTTTCAAGGTTAAGCTTCCTTGTTAGAACAGTATATAAGTCTGATGCTCAATAAACTCGTGGCTGCAAAGATATTTTGCAGACCTCCCAACATTATTTGTGTGTGTGTGTGTGTGTGTGTGTGTCTTTAATCCTCACCCCACTATTCAGGCTGTTCTAGAAAGACAGCTGGCTCGGTCAGGGTGGCGCCCGAACAGGGACCTGACTACAGGGGACATTGGTGAAGGACTCCACGGTAAAAAGTAAAGAAAAAAGGAGGTACGTACCAGTAAAGAAGTAAGAGAGTGGAGAACTTTAATTGGGAGTTGTAAATAAAAAAATTTTTTTTGTTTGTGAATTGTAAATATGGGACAATGTAGTAGTAGAGAATTATTTGTACAAGTGGTAAAAATTATGTTAAAAGCTAGGGGAACTAAAGTAACAGATAAGCAGATAGAAAAAAATCTTAAAATTTGTAGAAGAAATATGTCCTTGGTTTCCGGAAGAGGGAACGGTTAACTTCCGTACTTGGGAAAAAGTAGGAGGAAAGCTAAAAGATTATTATACTGCTCATGGACCTCAGAAGGTGCCAGTGGAAACTTTTTCACTCTGGACTTTAATAAGAGATTGCATTGATCCTGCTCATGAAAAGGAAAAAGTTAGAAAGGTGGGGAATAGATTAAAAAGGAGTTTATCTACTCCCACTTTATTGGAGGGGAAATATGTAACACCTTCCGCTACTTTTAATACTGCTTTTTGTGAACATAAAATTTTGGTAAGGAGTCTGATCTTGATAAAGGAGATTGGCAGGAGTTAGACAAAGAGGTAGCTCATTATCATAGTAATGATGTATTTCTAGCAGAAAAACCACCTGCAGAGAACCAAGAAGAACAATTAGAAAGAGAAAAAGGACTTAAACTAATTAAAGATATCGGTAGAAAATGCCAAATAGCTCCTTCGGAACTTTTGGAAGAAATAAAACAAAGTATGCGCTGTAACATTAGATTCACTAACAGTGCAGCCACTTTCTGGTTTCAAGCCCCCTAGAAATGAGATTCCTTTACAATTTCATTTTGAGGATACACCTTTGCAACAAACCTTACAAAAAGCAAGGGAAAGAGAAGAGGACTTAGGGTTTGAAGATGGCTTTTCCTGTAATAGAAAGGATTGATGGTCAAGGAAACCCAGCTCGAGGATATCAGCCTATCCCTTTTAAAACTTAAAAAAAATTAAAAACGGCTGTGGCACAATATGGGCCTATGGCTCCTTTTACTTTAGCTATGGTGGAAACTCTGGGTAATGAGCCCCTTCCTCCACAAGATTGGAAAAACATTTGTAAGGCATGTTTAAATGGTGGTGACTACTTACTTTGGAAGTCAAAATTTTTTGATCACTGTCAAGAGCAGGCTTACTTACCGTAATAGAAGGAATCAAATTCCTATTACTTATGAAATGTTAACTGGAGAAGGAATTTATGATGGGATTGATAATCAGCTTCAGTTTCAGGTAGAAGTTAATGGGCAAGTTAATCAGGTAGCCATAAAAGGGTGGAGAAATCTGCCTAATACAGGACAAAAGACTGAAGAATTATCCAAAGTACGGCAGGGGCCAGATGAACCTTATCAGGATTTTGTGTCTAGACTTTTACAAGCCGCTTCTTGGTTAGTACATGACCCAACAGCAGGGACTATTTTAGTCAAGCAGTTAGCTTATGAAAATGCAAATAGTGCTTGCCAAGCAGCTGTTCGGCCTTACCGGCGCAGTGGTGAACTAAGTGATTATATTAGTTTATGTGCTGATATTGGCTCTTCTTATATGCAAGGAATAGCATTGGCAGCTGCTTTAAAGGGAACATCAATACATGATGTTATGTTTCAACAACAAAAAGGTAATAATAAGGGGCGAATTAACAAACCTCCAGGTAGTTGCTTTAATTGTGGTCAGATGGGACACTTGGCAAGAAATTGTCCAAAGAAAAATGTTCAAAAATAATCCAACAAAGGAAGACAGCCTGGTTTATGTCCTAGATGCAAACGTGGACATCACTGGTCACATGAATGTAAATCTAAAAGAGATATTCAGGGGAATGCTTTGCCTCCTCAGCCGGGAAACAAAAAACAGGGGCTGCCTTGAGCCCCAGCACAATATTTTGGGGCAGTGACCAAACCAGAAACAACAAACAATCCATTTTGGACTTGTTTCGAGCCACCCCAGGCAGCGCAGGACTGGACCTCTGTTCCGCCGTCCACTTCGTATTAACTCCAGTGATGGGCGTGCAGGCTATTCCTACTGGATTATACGGGCCTCTACCAGATAATACTGTAGGACTTTTATTGGGAAGAAGTAGCATAACTATGAAGGGATTATTAGTATCTCCAGGAGTTATTGACGCTGATTATGAGGGAGAAATTAAAATCATGTGTCATACACCTCGAAATATTGCTACAATAGAAAGAGGACAAAAAATAGCTCAATTAATATTGGTGCCTCTTATTAAAAAGGGACAAGTTTTGTCTAAACAACCTCGAGGAGATCATGGGTTTGGATCTTCTGATAAAGCATATTGGATACAACAGATAGGGGGAAATTGACCTGAATTGGAATTGATGATTCAAGGGAAAATCTTTTAAAGGGATCCTAGATACAGGGGCAGATGTATCTGTTATATCTGAACAACAATGGCCTCTTGCCTGGCCAAAAGAGGGGACAATATCTAAGTTACAGGGAATTGGTCAGGCTCAATCACCTTTTCAATCTAGTAATGTATTACAATGGACAGATCAGGAGGGACATAAAGGAAAATTTCAACCATATGTACTGCCTTTTTTGCCTTTTAATCTATGGGGAAGAGATGTTTTAAAAGGCATGGGAGCCTATTTGTACAGTCCTAGCCCTCAGGTTACAAAACAGATGCTTAACCAGGGGTATTTGCCTCATCAAGGCTTAGGAAAGAATGCTCAGGGAATAACCACTCCAATTATGCCCCAAGAAAAATTTTGAAGACAGGGCTTGGGGTATTTTTAGGAGAGGCTACTGATTTTCCTGTAACTCATCCCAATAACTTGGAAATCAGATCAACCAGTGTGGGTTGATCAGTGGCCTCTAAAAAAAAAATTATAGCTGCTCATCAGTGATACAGGAACAACTAAAAAATGGGCACATGGGTGAATTTCAAGCTGAATTAGAAGGAGCTATTTTTATAATTAAGAAAAAATTGAAAAAATGGAGATTGCTACAAGATTTGAGAGAAGTAAATAAAAACTGTGGGATTAATGGGAGCTCTCCAACCAGGTTTGCCTTCTCCTGCAGCAATCCCTGCTTACTTACAAAATAATTTTAGATTTAAAAGATTGCTTTTACACAATTCCTCTTGCACCGCAGGATTGTAAAAGATTTGCATTTAATGTGCCCGCTGTAAATTTTAAAGAACCTATAAAAAGATATCATTGGCTAGTGTTGCCTCAAGGTATGGCAAACAGCCCCACCTTGTGTCAAAAGTTTGTAACACAGGCTTTATTAAAAGTAAAAACAAAATTCCCAAAAGTATATATAATTCATTACATGGATGACATTTTGTTGGCTCATAGCAATGAAGGAATATTATTGGCTTGCTTTGCACAATTACAAAAAGACTTAAAAAGTTTTAGATTAATTATAACACCAGAAAAAATACAAAAAACAAAACCTTTTTCAGATTTAAGATATCATTTGTTATCTGGTCATTTTAAGGCTCAAATAGTACAGATTAGAAAAAACTCATTAAAGACCTTAAATTATTTTCAAAAATTGTTAGGGGATATTAATTGGCTGAGACCTCATCTATGTATCACTACAGGACAATTAAATTTTTGATTTGATATTTTGTTTGATATTTTAAAAGGAGATTCTAATCCTTTGTCCAAAAGAGAACTGACATCACTAGGACATGAATCTTTAGGAGTGGTGGAAAATGCTATTGAACAAGAACGTATTGATTATTTTGATTACAATCAAACCTTTTCAGCATATATATTAAATACTAAGCATACTCCCAACTGCTGTTTTATGGCAAAAAGGACCATTAGAATGGATTCATTTACCAGTTTCTCCAGCTCGTGTTATTATTTCATATTTTGAAAATGTTGCTCAGCTTATTCAACTTAGTAGGACTCGTAGTAGAGCAACAGTGGGAAAAGAACCAAATTGTATAGGGATACCTTATACTTTTCAACAATTACAATGGCTTAATAAAAATTCAGATAACTGGGCCATTGCATGTGCTAATTTTACAGGAATCATCAATAATCAATATCCTGTTCACAGGTTGTTACAATTTGCTAATCAACATTCATTAATTTTTCCTAAAATTGTTAAAGCAAAACCCATCAAAGAGGTTTCTTTGGTATTTACTGATGGGTCCTCCAATGGCAAAGCTGCCTATCTTATTAATGGAAAAAAAACTGTTATTGATAGTTACTATCAATCAGCACAACAAATAGAATTGTTGGCTGTCTTGATGGTATTTAAAGCTTTGCCTAATAAAATGTTTAATTTGTATTCTAAGAGTCAATATATTGTCAAATCAGTTCCTCAATTAAAAACTGCTATATTACCTAGTAAAAAAAAAAACACCAATGGTCTTCCTGGACCCCTGAGTAGGGCTAATCAAACTGCAGATAATTTAACTCAAGCTTGTTACATTCTCTAATCAACAGATGGCTGTACAATCTCATACAAAACATCATCAAAATGCTCAGTGTTTACGCAATTTAACCTTACCCGTGAAGTTGCACGACAAATTGTTAAAGATTGTGCTGTATGTCCTCAATTTAATTCAGTTCCTCATTATGGTGTTAATCCTAGAGGGATTATGCCAGGTCATATTTGGCAAATGGATGTCACTCATGTAAAATCTTTTGGCAGATTGCAATATGTCCATGTCACTATAGACTCCTTTTCCGGGTTTGTAGTTGCTACTGCTAAAACTGAAAAAGTCACCAAAGAGCCCATTGCTTAAAGTGTTTTACTATCACAAACACGCCCCGAGTTTTAAAAACTGACAGTGGTTCTGGCTATTCTAGTAAAGGTTTTGCTCAATTTTGTCAATGGTTTAATATTCTTCATAAGACTGGTATTCCGTACAATCCCCAAGGACAAGGTATTGTAGAACGTTGTCATCAATCTTTAAAAATTTTAATTTTTAAAATAAAAAAGGGAGATCAACAGTATCCTGTGATACACAAGACGCCACAGAATATACTTAACCATGCTCTTTTTACTCTAAATTTTTTGAATTTAGATAAAAATTTACAGTCTGCTGCTGATAGGTTATGGGGAGCTTCTACTGGACAAGGCCTGTGCAGGTCTTATGGAAAGACCACCTGACCAGTAAATGGGCAGGACCAGATCCAGTATTAACCTGGGGGAGAGGACCTGTTTGTGTTTTTCCTAGAAATGAAGACGGTCCAAGATGGTTGCCAGAAAGACTCGTCAGACAATACTCCAGAGCAGTTGATTCCACCGTTAAAGAAGATGAAGATCACGGAGGCACCCCCCCAAAAAAAAAAAAGATTAAACCTTCTCAGGGAACTCAAGGAGCAGAACCTCGGACTTGGGGTCAGATAAAGAAGTTAACTCTTCAAGCTGAAACCATGGTTGCTGGGACTGGAACTAAAAAGACTCCTGAGATTTTATTTGTTGCAATGTTGGCTATCCTTTCTTGCCAGATAAATACAGGGACTGGTGAGCCACATTGGGCAGATGTTCCAGATCCTCCTATATTACAACCAGTTTCTTGGGAAAACCCTGCTTTTGAGATTTATGTTAACAATACTCATGTGTTAAGTCCTCCTTCCTCTGATTTTGTGGATCCTGTTGTACATCACGGGTATAATTATCATGGTATGAGTGCAGATTTACCTATTTGCCTGGCCAGTGATGGGGCCATTCCTGGGTGTCTTACCATGAGATATTATTCTATGAGTACTAATTATTCTAGACCGGTATGGTGGACACTTGTCATGTATGGATTGGATCCTGAACAGGGCACTCTTAATTCAAAAATGGCCACCCCCCCCCCCAAAAGAAGAGCTTGTTCTGAGGGGTTTGATTTCAATTTAAAAAATCTGCCTTGGGATAAATGTCATGGCGGTCATCCTTTACAATATAAAATAGAAGGTTTTCAAAAATATATTTATGATTGGTCTAAACTAAATAAAACAGATTCGGTAGTAAATCATTTATATGAAGGATATTGGACTACGCAGTCAGGAAAGGGACATAATAATTTATGGAAACTGGCTACCAGTTTTAGTCCTATCTTCCTAATAAAAAAGGAAGGGAAAAGACTAATATTACAAAAAATAGTATATCTGCTTGTGTGCCAATTCAATATGGGTTAATCAATGGTTTAATCAATATAACTCAAGAAGGGAGAAAATACCATATAACATGTGAAAATTGTTCTTTGTCAAATTGTATTAATAATGTTCCCATTAATACGGCTGTATTGATTGTAAAACCTGCTTTTTTGATGCTTCCTGTTAAAATAGATGAAGAATGGTATAATAGTAAGGGAACAGACATAATTTTACATCTGCAGGAATTAATGAATAGACAAAAAAGATTTATAGGATTATTAATAGCAGAAATCGTGGCATTAGTCACTGTGATAGCTACAGCTGCCACTGCTGCTGTTGCTTTAAGTCAAACTATTCAAACTGCTACATATGTCAATCAGTTAACAAAAAATGTTACTGTAGCATTGAGTACTCAAGAAAACATAGATCAAAAGATTAATGAAAAATTGTATATGTTAAAAGATTCAATTTTATAGTTTGGAGAAGGTCTTAAAGTTAGAAACTCTTTAAAATGTCATTTAAAATTTTCATGGATTTGTGTGACAAGTAAAAAATATAATGCCTCAGAGCATGAATGGAAAAAGGGAAAAGCTCATGTTCTGGGAATATGGCATGATACAAACTTATCTGTTGATATGCTGACTCTTCATAAGCAAATTCAGGATCTAGCTAATGCAGATCCCTTAAAGGTGGATGCTGCGAAAGCAGCTGAAGTTCTTTTTAAACAATTTAGAAATATATTTTCTTCCATAGATTCCATGAAAAATGTAGTGTATGGATTAATAGGTTTAGCTGCTATAGTGTTAATGGCTTTTTGTTGTTTCTCTGTGCTTGCAAAGTATGTCGTTGACGGATTTCGACAGATGAGAACAGGGCTACATGAAATAAAGTTACGATCTCAACCAATCATTTAATAAATAAAAAAGGGGGGAACTGTGGGAGACTGTCAGGGGTCTGGGACCAGAGAAGGTGAAAGCACAAAGTGCTTTCCCTGCAAAATCTGGACCTATGGCTGAGAACAGTGGAAAGTATTTTTCCTTCCTTCTCTCATGGTTCCTTGGAGGATGATAAACAGTCTGGGATCAACATGTTTTTCTGCAGCCAGGTGTCTGGTAAGAGATAAACAGCCAACAGTGCATCGGCGATGTCTGAGCAAGCATACAGAAAAAATACTTTCGTCCTGCACTCCCTAAGAAACTGGCATGTATAGTTTTCTTTAGATTATATTGTTTCAAGTTTAAGCTTCCGTGTTAGAACAGTATATAAGTCTGATGCTCAAGAAACTCACAGCTGCAGAGATATTTTGCAGACCTCCCAATATTATTTGTGTGTGTGTGTGTGTGTGTGTGTGTGTGTGTGTGTGTGTGTGTGTCTTAAATCCTCACCCCCCCTAGTCAGGCTGTTCGAGAAAGACAGCTGGCTCTGTCATACAATGAGGCTGGAGGTCAGGTTAAGGACTAGGTCTAATGGTTTAATGTTTTGTCCCTGTGTCAAAAACCAGCTAATTCTGTTTGTGGTTTATCTCCCATTTCCAGGGAGGTTTTGGCAGAAACACTCATCTCTAGGACCTGGGCCTGGCTGGCACCTGGGAGGAAACACTGGTGGAGTAAGGCTCTACTCATTCTATCACTTCCCATGCCATTTGATGCACTATTGATTTTATGACGTTCCACGGCCACCTGATTTGGGGTAGAGTCTCTTGAAATGATGG
>PVKE010041033.1:0-14346 GCA_004027555.1 Craseonycteris thonglongyai | reverse complement strand
ACGCAAAATCTGATAAACTTCAAACTATAGATGGACACACGTGCACTGGTGGAAATGGAGTTCCTCTACTAGATGTCATAAAGAGTCATGGAGTTTCATAAGACAGCAAAGGGAAGATAGATTGAAGGGAGTCCCCAGAAGGCCAGAACAGGTGAAATGCAGCGCTTGCTATACCAAGACTAAGTGGACCTTTGCCTCAGGCCTGGTGCTTCTAGAGAAGAGGTGTCCAAACTTGGCTTCCTGGTCCACATTGCAAGAATTGTCATGGGCCACACATAACATACACTAACTGAAGCTGATTAGCTAAAAATGAAATCGCAAAATTTCTCATAATGTTTTAAGAAAGTTTATGAATTTGTGTTGGGATGCATTCAAAGCAATCCCTGGACCCTAGATTGGACAAACTTGTTCTAGAGGGTTCGGTGATTGTCATGATTGGGGAAAAACAAATAGGTATTCCAACAGCTGGTACTAAAATATAAGAGATATAAAACAGTATTTTCATGAGTGACATATGAAACTACTATTATTTTAGTCATTCTATACTCAAGCATTATTAGACAAAGTGTTCTTTATAATTAGCCCTTAATTTTAAGCTGCCCTGTGATTAAGTTTTCTAATTCAACATTTTCCTACTCTCTATTTAAACCAAATTTTAGTTTAAAAAAGTATTGATTAAAATGGAAAAATACCTATATTACAATGAAATGTACATAAGAAACACAGCCCTAGAGTATGGCCAGATATTATGATATACTGCCTGGGTATAATAATTGCACATGCATTGCCATATGATAAAGGTATCTTTGACTAGAATGATGAAACATTCTAAGTAGATACTAATACATGATTATGCAAGCCAAGGAAGTCTTAAATATCATGTTTGTAAATAATATTCCAAAGAATTTTCAAGATTTATATCTATTAAATATATAAAAGACAGAGAACTACAGTCCATAGGTCAAAATAGAAACAAATATAACTATTTGTCTAATTGTTTAAGTTGTATACATCAGTAGAAAATAATGTATACACATTTACAACAAAGAAGAAAGAACGGGTCCAGTGTACATTCTTTGGAACTAAGCAACTGGGTTTGAATCCCAGCTTCACTACCGACCTTGAGCAAGCTACTTTCTACTTCATTTCCTCAACTGTACTATGAATATTAAAATAGGACTAAATTAAAAGTTTCTTCTAACAATAAAATAAGTGAATCAATTGTCATAAAACTCATAGAAAACCCCCCAACAGACTTTAAACATTAAATAAATTTTATCTATTATTAGGGCACTAGACTTTAGTAAAGACTCATTTTTTTTATGTGCTTTAAATGTCTTTGTTTTTATTACACAGTTTTACTATGTAATGGTTATTGCTCACCAATTTCAAAATAGGCACTGTGCCAAGCATTATGCACTAACACAAACACAAAACACACACATACACGCACACACAAGATCTCATTTGATTTTTTTCTCATCGTCTAAAGTTCTGTAAGTATTATTATAATACCCATAATATCAAACAGGAATTGAGACATAGAGTTACAAAGTCATGTCTCCAAGATCATAGAACATCATTTCAATAATAGGGAAAAAACACTACCCCAAGAATAAAAAAAAATGAGATTCTCATTCAAGGTATATTATTTACTATTTGTGTTATCTTAAAGAAGTGAACTGATTTTCTGGGCTTGTTTCCTCACCTTAAAATGGGAAGAAGATTATGTAACCCCTTCCTGATTCTTGCATTAGTGGAGAAAATCAAACAATGTGATAATGATACAAACACTTCATAAATTGGAGTAAGAATAAATGAAGATTGCTCAGCATGTAATGTATAGGTCTCTATAAAAAAGTTTCGGACTACAGTGCTCTTGCTTATCTTCTTACATACATGAAACTTGGTGTTTCTTTAACACACAATGTAATTATTTCCTCCAGGAGCGCCTGATGTAAAGGTGGGCATTAATGATAACCTTAGCTGATGCCTGAATGCGAACGGATGGGGCTGCTCTTCTCTGCCTGGATTACTAGGCTACCAGGAAATGGAGCTGCCTGTGGTTGCTACAGATACCTCTATAGATTTCATTTGAAATGCTAAACTTCAATAAATTTCTTTCTCTTGTCTGAAGATAAATTTGTTCTGCTTCTCAAAACTGTTTGGGGTTTCCAAAAAGGAGCTGCTGAGATTCTAATGATCCAATTCATCTTATAGAACATGACCACATCTTCAAAGTAGAGACTCCAGGGAGCATTTTGGGGACTTGGGGTTTGGAAAGACAGTTTCAGGGTCTTAAGCTAACCCCCATATTCTTATATGAAGAGCCATCAAGTCCTCTAAAAGAGGGATTCCCAACCCCTGGGCCATGGACTGGTACCGGTCCATGGCCTGTTAGGAACTAGGCTGCACAGCAGGAAGTGAGCAGCAGGCAAACAAGGGGAGCTTCATCTGTATTTACAGCCACTCCACATCACTCACATTACTGCCTGAGCTCTACCTCCTGTCAGATCAGTGGTGGCATTAGATTCTTACAGAGCACAGACCCCATCATTAACTATTCTGCACACAATCTTTATGAGAATCTAATGCCTGATGATCTGAGGTAGAGGTAAAGCAGTGATGTTAGCACTAGGAAACTGCTGCAAATACACATTAACTTTAGCAGAGAGATTTGACTGCACAGAAACATAATAGATCAATATCTTGCAGACTTGGGGCTCCCACTGATTCTACATTATGGTGATTTGTATAATTATTTCATTATATATTACAATGTAATAATAATAGAAATAAAGTGCACAATAAATGTAACACACTTGAATCATCCCGAAATTATTTCTCCTAACTGCCTCCCACTGCTAACATCCAGTCCCTCCATTCATGGAAAAGCTGTCTTCCATGAAACAGTCCCTGGTTACAAAAAGGTTGGTGACTGCTGCTCTAAAACATACGACTTGTTACTCATGCTTACCCCATACGCACATTAGTTGGCTTCCTTGCAAGTGTTTATATACTGAGGAGTCCCATTGTCTTTCTTTGGCTTCTCTAAAGTGTCTACAGTTTATCAAAGTTTGAACCTGTCCAAAAGCTTTGATTATGACAATATACCTTCAACTTTTGCAAAACATGTTTTACAAAATGCTCATTGCTACCTTGATAATAATAACCTGAAAATAATAATTACCCATGTTATTATGGCAAATAAAATGGTATAAAACTATCATATTATTGCTTGTGTTAGCTTAAAATGGAGAAAATCTAAAATAAATATAAAGAATTTTAGTCATTATCCCACTAAATTATTAAAAGTTATTTTTAGGAGTCTATAATAATTAATGGATATCTAATATATATTTAACACTCTGCTAAGAGAGTCAGTGTATTCTTAAAAAGACATAATTCCTAGTGTTAATGGACTTGAATGTTTAATAAGAAGAGGGGACTTAAACAATTTAAATACAAGAATACCATAGAAAATGCAAATGTCTAGCAAGAAAAAAGAATTACAGACTACAAAAAGGAAGTCTTGAAGAGGAGTGCATTAAGTTGGTCTTTGGCATACTTCCATGATAAAATGCTTGGTAAACTAGAAATAGAAGGTAAAATGAACGGCTAATGTTGTAAAAGTTGTCTGCCATAAAACCTACTCCATTTATCATACTTAAAGATAAACATTGAAAGCTTTCAATCTGCAATCAGAAATGAGAATAGGATACCTGCTATCACTATTTCTATCCTGCATCACTTTGAAGGCCCTTGCTGGTATCATATTCCAAGAAAAGAAAATAAATTTTTAATTACAAACAAAGAAATTAAACTCTCATGATTCATTAATATGATTGTATTTAAGAAAATAAAAAATAAAATCTATATAAATTATTACAATTAATGAGTTAAGCAAATTTGCTGGTTATCATCTCACAATTTAACTTTATAAATTAAATGCAATCTAAAAAATTTAACAATAACCTATAAATGATTAAATGCTCATGGAAGATACACAAGATCTCTATGTGAAACACATTAAGGCGTTATTGAAAGAAATGAAAGAAGACCTAAATAAATGAACAAGTATTCCATGTTCATGAGTTGGAAGACAGACTTATAAAAGTTTCAAATTTTTTCTCATTGACCTATGATTCAATGCAATATTAATCAAAATCTCAGCAGAGATTAGTAAGTCGATTCTAAGTTTGTATAAAATTATAAGAATTAGTCAAGACACTTTTAATAAAAAAATAATGAATAATTTGCTTAACTGGAAATAAAATCTTATCCTAAAATTACTATAATAAAAAAGGGTAGTGTTGGTACAAGGAAGAACAAATAGACTGATGGATAAAAGAGTCCAAAAAAAAAAATGTATATAGGGACACTGATTTAAGGAAAGATATGACTGAAAAAAAGGGAGAAATGATGCTGGGCTAAGTAGAAATCTTTAAAGAAAAACACTGAAACTTGATATATAAGCCATGTGTAAATCAATTTCAGATACATTATTTACCTAAATTTGAAAGACAAGATGATAAAGCTTCTGGAAGTTATTACATATAGTAGAATATATTTATGATTTAGTATGTAAGTAGAGCATTGAATGTAAATAATCTATAGCAAAAATATAAATGAATCTTTCAAATGTGATTTTGAGAAAAAAAACTATGGTAAGCACACAATGCAACATAGATGATGTAATGTAGAATTGTATACCTGGAACCTAGGTAATTTTTACCAACCAATGTGACCCCAATAAAATTAATAATTAATAAAAATAAAGAACTGGACACATACTTGTATATACTGTATAAATTAATTTATACAAATTTGAAAAACAATAGAAATTATACTGTAGTATTTAAGAGATGTATGATTATGTGCTAAAGTTATACAGAATAATAAGGATGCAAATTTCCTAACAGCTGGGGTGGTAGTTACTTTGGAAGGGAGAGAGCAAGGACTGACTGAGAGTGATATGACAGATTTCTGAGTGATGCCAAAATTCAACAATTTGAACTGAGTAAAAGTGACATTGCTGTTTCTTTTGTCATCATTAATTGAACCATATACATTCACGTTTCATGTACATCTCTTTACATGCTATATTTTTTAAAGATTTACTTTATTGTTTTTCACAGAGAGGAGGGCCCAGAGCAGTCTCCATAGTTGTACATCAACAGATTCTGACATAGTTTCATTCCAAATAGGTGGGTGGTGGGCCACATAGGGCGGGAAGCAGGCTGGGAGCCTCCCATATGGGAGGCATGCCCCCATGAGCTGGGGGTGAACTGGGGGCCTCCCACACAGCAAGCTTGCCTGGGCAAGAACTGAACTGGGGCCACACCCCAGTTCAGCATATGGGTCCACATGGGCTGGGGCCAGTATTCAATCCTTGGACCCCGGGGCTGTAAGGCAAGCACTTAACATGCTGAGCCATCCCGGCATCCCCAGCATGCTATATTTTTAATGGCAACAAAATAAACAAAATAATGATATCCATTATTTCTGGAGGATAACATGACTAAGTTCTTACCTGCTAGGTGTGGTTTTTGGCATTTAATTTTACCATCTTTTTTAAAAGGCAAGGCTCTCATCTAAGTTCTGCTCAGGTTCAGCTAACCCTCACTGCTCTTATTGAATAGCAAACCCTTAGCATGTCTTACAGCTTACTGATCCAGTTAAACCTATCAGTCTAACATTTTTCTTTTTTTGGAATTAGAAAGACAGCTGAACATAGATCATGGAGTTTCTTAAATACCAAGTTGTTATCTACATATTATAATGTGAGTCAGTATTTCTATTTTTCTGTGTTTCTTAGATCCCAGACCACCTGTATTAAATGTGGAGTACATACCAGAATCACAATTAGAATTTTTAGATCTAGGGATATTTTATCTAATTCTTATACAGACACACACACACATACAAATCATTTTATCTACTTCTACACACACACAAGTTTGGCTCAACTGCAATGAGCAATGTGATATCATGAAAGATTTTCTTTTTTAATTAAGAAGAAACCTGTTCACAGTTATGAGCCACATTGAAAACTTTGAGATGTAGACAGTAATTTTCACCTATTTTTTTGCTTATAAAGCAGCTGAAGGAAACAAGGTTATGCAAAACATTGATCAGCAAGTTTGTTTCCAATGGCAAGCAGTACTAAATAAGTTGACTACAGATAATTTGTTAATCAGAAGTAGCTCTAGTTGATAGATGGACAGCGTTTTTTTTTTTAATACAGAAGCTTGTGCTTCAACCACTGTCTCTTCTAAAACACACAGTCAGGGTTGAGAATCCCTGCTCCATTCATGATGTGCTTCATAGTTAGATAGTGGTCCATGTGGTAACCAAAGATTTCTGTTATTGGCCAAATGACTAAAGAATGGAGTCATATGAGAAAGTGCAGCACAATTATGCTTGAGAGGGGTTAACTGTTTCTATAAGTAGGTACATAGAAAAGTAAAGTAAAATTTGATAAAATGCTAAATGTTGTATTAGTTTTCAGGTTCAATTTGTAAACATCACCATGCACTTACAACTTTAAATACATTTCTCAGCCTAATCATAAAAATAACCTCAACGACAGTGGGTCCACATACTTCCCTCACAAAATCTGATGTGTATTTTAACACCCAGGTTTGGAACCCACTAAGAAAGAAGGGAAGGGAATATAAAGATAAAATATCAAAAAACAGGTACAATTTTGAAAATGCCATGATAGTGTTAAAAAAAGAATGGAAGCAAACCAAAGAGCTACTATTAGCCATCTTAATATAATGACAGTTCATTACCATGATTCTTAACTGGGGATAATTTTTTACCTCAAAAAACATTGCATTGGCAAGGTCTGAAGACATCTTTGTCATAACTGCAGAGACTGCTTGGCATCTTACGGGTAGAGGGTAGGGGTACCACTAAGCATCCTACAGTATACAAAGCAGCCCCACATGCACACATAAAAGAATTTACAATCCAAATGTCAATGGTGCTTATATTGAGAACCTGAATAATAGAAACAAATTCAGTCTATAAATATAACCCAAAAGGGGAAAAAAACTACCTAAATGCCAAGAAAGGTAGTTGCGTGCAAAAGAAAAGTTTAATACACATTTTTAATTTTAATGTGGGAGTGACTTGACATGTGAGTATGCTAATTTCAGAGTTCTGTTCATTTTTATTAAGAATTCATATGATAATGAATATATATTTTATTCATTAGAAATGTAAACAGTATGTAAATATATAGGCAATTCGCTTAATGATTTAGGAGCTTAATAACCAGAGTGCTAAGCAAAGCAAAATCAGAGGTCAAAGCTCCTTTCCACACACAACTGTCCCCCAAATGTGACTGGTGAGGAGAGGCCATAAGGAATATTCCAGGTACTGGCAAACTATGGTACCCCAAGTCAAATCTTGCCTGCTGTCTGTATTTGTAAAACCACTGAGCATTGAATGGCTATCACATTTTCAAAGAGTTTTTTCCTAATCAAAACAAGAATAATATTTTGTGACATGTAAATTACAATCAAATTTCAGTGTCTACGTGTGTTATTTGGTGCATTATCAGAACCCTGTCATGCTTATTCCCGTATAGACTGTCCCTGATTTTGCACTATAATGGCAGGGCTAGCTTGTTACAACATGGACTGTACGCTGACAAATCCTAAAATATTCATTGCATGGCCTTTCACAGAAAGTTTGCCTTTCCTTGAGGCAGTAGTTATAAGCATGGGCTCCTGCATGAGACAGACTGGTATGAATGCCAGGTCTGTCCCTGCTGCTCATGATATGGGCAACTTCTTAAACTCTGAGACATCCATTATCTCCATCTATGAAATGGTACCAAGCTTAGTGACTGCTTTACAGGGCGGCTGCAAAAAGTGAACAGGTAACACATGTAGGACACCTGGAAGAATACCTGGAAGTAAGCGGTCCCGAACAAAGGTTCTTATTAGCATTGCCTCCTACTGGCCTTACTTACTGCCGCTTCTGGGGTATTGTAGAGGTGTACATTGGCTATCAACTTGCAAATACGCAATCTTGAAAGTCATACCCTTATTTACAATCATAACTTAAAATGTATAAACACTCTAAACTTCAGACCCTTGATGCAAAGCCAATTGAATGTCCCTCGAACTTGCCCAGGGTCACAAGGAGTTGTGTGTGGTGGAACCACATAGCTTGGGATAAATGATAACTCTTCCCCTAGCAATGTGGCTTAAAGCAGCATAACGCATCTTTATGAGCATCATGCTTTCTCATCTACATAATACAAAAGACTGTATCAACATTACAAGTGCATATATGTATGCCTGGACCTGCTGATGCTCAAAGGATCAGATCCAGACATTATAACAGCAATTTTAAACAGTTAAACATGTGCTTTAGGTATACACGTTGGCAGGGCTGAGAATCACAAAATCAGAATGTTTATATGAGATCTAAATAAAATAATAAATGCCACACTCATAACAGAAGACCTGAGGCAACTAGTCTCCCCAAACCCGATATTCTTGACATTCCGAAGATCGTTCATTTAGGGGTAATAAAAAACTTGAAGACGGACTGGTAGTCTTCATCCCAGAAAACATGGAAGAATAATTTCTGTGCACTAACCAACAGGTAATGAATAGGCACACAGTTGTCCCCTAATCTCTGCAGAAAAAAAAATTCTAAATCAAAATTTCCATATTGGAAAACAAGACTCTTTTCCAGAACATTCACAAGTAGTATAAATAATTATTAGAATTAAAAGTTTGAATACAAAGGGCACATTCTCTTTAAGGGTATTATTCTTATTAAAATTAGAACCTTTCCCCTTAAGTACTGTTGTAAGGTTATTAACACTTTAAAAATCACTGGAGAACCTGTCAGGCAGTGCTTACATAGCCCCGTTCTACTTTAAATGGTTCAACATCAATACAAGGTCTCATTAACCTTATCACTTTCTAGTCCTTGAGCACAATGGGATATGTCAAGCAGCTGCCACTGTCTGTGTGCTCTAATGCATAAACTTAATGGACTTGGAGAACAAGACTTCCAGCAATGCCACGAGCTATTCAGAGGTACTTTTCAGCTAGCAAATATGTTATTCTGAACCATCAGCTATTACTGGAATGTATGGAGCCCTTAATTTTGGTTTAATGATGTTTTTGTAAGGCAAACTTTAATGAAATTTAAACCACATTTCAAAAGTCCAAGATAAAAAGGGTTCTCCTTCCCCCATTGACATTGAACAATGCCATATGATTATGTCCTCACCTTCTTCCCAGCTGCTCCCTAACTGGTTTTGAAAGATAACTTCACCTTTTGGATTCAATTGTGCAAAGTCTAAGGAAATGTTCCAAAATAAACTCAATTCTCTTGGAAGTATTGTAAGAAAGAGAAAACATTTTAACTGGACTTTATTGCCAGAGATGTCTAAAAGTTTCTTCTGAGAATAGAAAAGAGAAATTAGGATATTGGACAGAGTATTCTTATACTTGAGAGCCATAAAACCACTACAACCATTCCTATTTCCACCACACCTCATAAATATAAACCTTGTTGATACAGTGTGTCAAACTTAAGACATATTCAACAGAAGAGCAAGGATAACCTTATAAAATGGTGCAGTCAAAATTTAGTGAGAATGGGAAGCCAGGATGGCTCAATAGGTTAAGCACTCACTTTGCAGCCCCAGTGACCGAGGATCGAATCCCGGCCCCTGCCTGTGCAACGCATATGCTGAACTGGGGAGTGCCCCCAATTCAGTTCTCACTGGGGTGAGACCCTGGCCCAGTTCCTGCCCTGTGCAGCCCTGCACCCACCTGTGGAATGAAACTATGTGGAAAAACCGATGATGTGCAACTATGGAGACTATTCTGGGCACTCCCCATTCTCTCTATCTCTGTATCTGTATCTCTCCCTCTCTCTCTGTGTCAAAAACAATAAAAATAAATCTTTTAAAAAATTTAGTGAGAAACCAATCTTGTATTTAAAACAAATTCTCAAAAAAGAAAGAAAAATTTAGACTGAATCTACAATATGGGAAAAGATATTTACTTTATGCTTTTGTTCTCTTAGTGAGCACCAGCATCATGTTTCAGGAAAAGAATTATTATTTGTAGAGAACACCATAATACATTTTGCTAAATGAAATCAGATTGGATATAGTCTCAACAAGCTGGACCAGGGAAGATCAAAGCCAGGGTGAGTATTAGACTAAGTTGATCTGCTATTGATAAATCAGTGCAGAAATCCAAGAGCACACGTAGCACCAAATAGCAGTTACCTTATTTACTAAATTGTAAAATTGAAAATGATTTCATGGTTATCTAACTGGGCTTCTGCTACCCTCTGTCGCACAGCACATACATTGTCTGTATACTTTTCTACTTTATCCCTATCTGTGGGGTACTTCAAGGCAAATAACTTAAAGAGAGTTTTCTGGACTTCTCTTTTTATGACTCTCTTCATATCCAATCAGCTACTAAGTTACATCTTTTTTATTTCCCTAAGTTCCTTCTTTATGAGTTCTGTGAATTCCACTTTCTTTCTATCCCTCCCACCCAAGTGCAAATTCTTATTTCATCTTACTTGGGTTATTGAAATACTCTGGTCTTTCTTCTAAAGTATTTCCTATAAGTGGTCAGTGTTAAAACATTATCTTCCTAAAATAGTACCATGACCACTGGGCTGGGATCTTCCTTATTTGCTCTGTTATATTCGTTTTACCCACTCTGCACTCTTTTCTATGCTCAAAGAAGTTAACCTCTGCAGATAGCATCTACCATGTAATTGTAGTCACTCATTCTCTTTGAGCTTTCCAATTACAGTCAACAGAAGGAAGGAGGCAGAGAAGTGAGCATACATTTTGAAATGAATAATATAACTATATAATGTAGCTTATTTTATGAATACTATATATTATTTTAATATTAATTTAATATGTTCATATGATGAATATGATTGTGTATTATTTACAACTAAGTATATTCTGTAAATAGAAATGTGTTTATTTTTAGGTAAATAAATCAGTCATATAGGTTTATCTGTAGTTGCAGGTGTTTTTTGTTCATTTGTTTTGTTTTTGCTTTTTTTACTGTTAGGGAAATGGGATCAAAATATTTTGGAAATGCCATCTTTATTGATGAAGAGTGTCTACGAATTGATGATTGTTATATCTGTATTTAGGATTTTGTTTTGCTATTTTCTCTACTTTTGTGTGCATTTGAAATTTCTTAATAAAAAACTTTTTTAATAAAAAACTTTTTTAATAAAAGGCTTCTTAAAGAAAAATATTTCTGTAATTATAGCTGTAAGAGGTCAAATTTCTAAGTAAAAAAATAATTCATGATTTTTTAAATAAGGGGGAAAACGCTCTCGGCATCATTAAATCTAAGATCCAAGTTAAGTCCATCTTTCCCCAGGAAGGCTTTCTGACCACAACTGCAGGGTTTTTCCTATCAGTGAATTCCTCTCAAACTCATTGAATAATTACTTTCTAGGGCCTTAGTTTTACATGTACACATTTTCATATATATTTTTTATTTTTATAAACATATATGCTGTCTTTTTTTTTTTTTGCCAGTTCCTTGGGAACAATCATTGACTTCCATGGTTGTGTGTGTTCACTTTAGGTTTTTACCTTCTTTCACCATTCTCACTGGTCCCAAATAGATCCCATTTTAATCCAACTCTCAACCTAAACAGCTGAGAGTGGCTGGAAAGAACAATAGCCTAGGTGGCTGACCTAACTTAGAATTCAAGGTAACTGATCGCAGATAAATTATGGTGTATTTCCTTGGTTCTTTGATTCTTCTACATTCCTTCACGACTCTTGTAGTTTTGTTTTTTTCTTCAAGCTTCCAAAGCCTCTTTGTTTATTCTTACTCACAGCAGATAAACTTGCCTTCTATTTTCTGAAGTGATCACAAGAAAACTTCAAAATAAGTTCTAATAACTGTATCTACTCACGTACCTGTATCAATCACCTCCTTTGCTCTTGTTGCTGTGATCAATAGCCTAGTTCAACCCGTTATCTTAACTAGATCACATCTGTCTCATCTTCTCAGAGACTTAACTCTCATAATGATCACTTGTCATCAAAGTTTCTCTGTCAGGTTTATGTCTTCACTAGAATCCGAAATATGCTCTGATTTCTCTCAACTTAAAACTGAGTCCACTTTGCCCTTCAAACCAACCTTTTATTTTTTCAGGCTTCAAAGGAAAATTTCCCAAAATATTTGTCAATAATAGTGAAATGCATTCCCTTTGAACCCACTCAATCAGCGTTTTACTTCCACTTCTATTTACTAGGAACCTGTTATCAACATCATCACCAATGACCTTTCAATTGCCAAATTCAATGTTCAATCATCCAGACTGCATTTTCCTTGATCTGTAAACACCTTTGTCATGACTGATTACTCTATACTTATGAAACTCTTTCTGTATTTCCAAGAAGACACACTTTCTGGTTTCCACTTTCCTCCTTACTATTTTTTTTTTCTTTTTCTCCTTTGTCACTGCTTATCTGGCTTGTAAATATTGAACTTCCTTAGAGTTCTCTCTTCTGCTTTTTACCTCTATGTAGGACCTTAATGATGTCATCCATTAAAAAGTATATATTAGAATATTTTTAAAAAGAAAATAACTGTTACTTTATAATATAATTAATATATTATCTATAACACCCTAATAATAATTTATAATTATAGCAATAGTGATTTCAAGTCTATTTCAAAATAAAGGCAACCTAGTGTTTTTATTACAGAAATAATATCCTTACTGTAATAAATATAAAAATAGAGAAAATTTTAAGAAAACAAATCATCTAAATAAAAGGAGAAGAAGGAGAAGAAAAAGAAGAAAGATCCACCCTGGGCTCAAAACATCAAAGTTTGTCCAGCCCCAACAACTCTCCTCAGACTCCACCACCCATTCAACTTGTTCACTTTGGTGTCAAATCAGTATCTTAAACTTTACAAGTCTAAAACTGAGCTCCTACTATTTCCCCCACACCTGCTCCTCTTACAATCTTACCCATCTCAGTAACTTTACTCTTCTATTAGATCAGATCAAAATTCTTAGAGTTAGTCTCTTTCACATTCCTTCCTTAAGCCTATTCTCTAAAGAGAAGCTAAAGAGGTGGTGTCGAAAGCTGTCACATTGTTACATCCATGATCATTCATTAGATTAGTTATGTTCAAATTTATCTTTCCTGCTACATTAAAGGTCTGAGTATAAAGTTATGAGGCTAACACAGAACCTGACAGTCAATAAATAAGCTGTATTGGTGTTTGATCCTTCTTTTGTGACTTTATTTATTTTCACTTTTGTAGGAGAAAGAGAGCATTAAAAAGTAAATGTTAAAAGCTCTCCACCACCATTCAGTGTAGGAAAGTTGAATGAAGCCAAGTTTCTAGTGCTGTGCTGATTATAGAAGCCACTGGATGAAAAGACTGTTTCTGTTCTTTCTTCCCAGGGTGTTCCTACGAATATTACTGGCAATTTCCCCACCTCACTATTTGTCAAGGGGTCTTTCTAACTTCACTCCCATTTCTCATGTTAAAAGATAAATAGAAAACAAATATATATATATGAATAAGGGAAGAAAGCAGAAAAAAGATAAAGTAAGGAAAGAGAGATAAAGGAAGGAAAGCCCAGGGCAAAAGAGGGAGCAGGAAAACTTAGGTCTGTGAAACATTGCACAGACATTTAGATCGCACAGCTTTGCTGATGGAAGGAAATCACTCAGCAGTAAACTCTGGCAGGTAATCACATTCAAACTGAGGGGCAGGAAAGAATTCAGAGGGTAGTATATCATAAAGAAGAGAGATAGGGGAAGCCAGGATGGCTCAGTGGGTTAAGCATTCATTTTGCAGCCCCAGGGACTGAGGATCGAATCCTGGCCCCGGCCCATGCAGACCCATATGCTGAGCTGGGGAGTGCCCCCAGTTCCATTCTCACCGGAGTGAGACCCCAGCCCAGTTCCTGCCCTGTGCAGCCCTGCCCACCTGTGGAATGAAACTATGTGGAAAACCCAATGATGTGCAACTATGGAGACTGTTCTGGGCCCTCCCCCTTCTCTCTGTCTCTGTCTCTGTATCTCTCTCTGTCAAAAACAATAAAAATAAATCTTTAAAAAATAACAAAAAGAAGAGAGATAATATAAAGCAGAGTCATTAATTCATACCTTATACATTTCACAACATCCTAACTACTAAGGGGCATCAATTTTGGGTTTATATTTCTCAAGCTTGAGCGAATGAATGAATATTAATGGATTGATTAAGACTGTCACATTGAGGGGGGCATGCTAATTGACTCTGTTTTGAAATATTGTGCTTTTAAATT
>PVKE010041032.1:0-14347 GCA_004027555.1 Craseonycteris thonglongyai | reverse complement strand
TGAAAGGAGATGACCTTCAGGCCATTAAGAAGGAATTGACCCAGATAAAACAAAAAGTGGATTCTCTACTGGAAAGCCTGGAAAAAATTGAAAAGGAACAGAGCAGCAAACAAGGAGGAGGAGGAGGAGGAGGAGGAGGCGGAGGAGGTGGTGGAGGAGGAGGTGGAGGAAGTGGAGGAAGTGGAGGTGGCGGCGGCGGTGGCAGCAGCAGCGGCGGCGGCGGCGGCAGCGGCGGTGGTGGTGGCAGCAGCAGTGGCGGAGGAGGAGGTAAATGGTGCTACTGCTTGTTGTATGCAGAATTGGATTAGCTACATAAGATAGTTGAAAATCTATGTTGTAATAGTGGAATATAAAGCAATTGAATATGAAAAACTTTGGGAATTTGAATTGGGAAGGGCATTTGTGTGGGAGGATTTAGACTTGTGCTGCAGTTATATGATTATTAGTGGGGATTGTCTACATCCTGTGGACATTACTTGCCCCTAGACAGACTTGTCCTTCTCATCCCCAGTAGAGATGAAGAATGATAAGTCAGAAGAGGAGCAGAGCAGCAGCTCCCTGAAGAAAGATGAGACTAATGTGAAGATGGAGTCTGAGGGGGGTGCAGATGACTCTGCTGAGGAGGGGGACCTACTGGATGATGATGATAATGAAGATCGGGGGGATGACCAGGTGAAAACCACGGGAAAGGAAAGAAAGAGGTGGTGGAGGGGGGATCAGGGACACATGGAGTGCCTCTAACTCCATCCTATTTGTGTCTGTTTCTCACAGCTGGAGTTGATCAAGGATGATGAAAAAGAGGCTGAGGAAGGAGAGGATGACAGAGACAGCGCCAATGGCGAGGATGAATCTTAAGCACATAGTGGGGTTTAGAAATTTTGTCCCATTATTTCTTTACCTAGGCGCTTGTCTAAGATCAAAATTTTCACCAGATCCTCTCCCCTAGTATCTTCAGCTCATGCTCACTGTTATCCCTATCCTTGCCCTTCCCATGTTCATTAATTCATATTGCCCTGCGCCTAGTCCATTTTCACTTCCTTTGACGCTCCTGGGTAGTTATGTTAAGTCTTACCCTGTAATTTTTGCTTTTTAATTTTGATACCTCTTTATGACTTAACAATAAAAAGGATGTATGGTTTTTATCAACTGTCTCCAAAATAATCTGTTGTTAAGCAGGGAGTACAGTTCTTTCCATTCTTAACGTGAGTTCAGTAGTTAGTTGCTTCCCTAACTGCAAAGGCAATCTCATTAGTTGAGTAGCACCTGAGAGCAGCTTTGAGTTAGAGGTATATGTGTTATACCCCACATGAGTGCTATGTGGGGCTGTTCAACACAAATGTAACAATGTATTTTTGTGAATGAGAGTTGGCATGTCAAACGCATCCTCTAGGAAAATAGTGTAATAGTCTTAAGGTTTGTTTTCTAAAGTTGATACTGTGGGTTATTTTTGTGAACAGCCTGATGTTTGGGACCTTTTTTCTCAAAATAAACACGTCCTTATTAAACCAGGAATTTGAAGAAAAAAAAACCAACAAAACCCTGGTTTTTTATTTTTGTATTTCATAATTGTTTCAAATTCTTTGTTTCACAGCAGCCTCCACAAAACCTCTAGAATGTACTAGACTGTTTTCTTTCGTTCATAATCATTATGCACACCAACACACAATACACTGCTCAGATTACTTTTCATTGGGGTGGGTATTCCCATTAAGATGACAATTAACTTTAATGTGGAGAACATAGAGTCTTGCAAAATGGCTTTTATATCCTAATTTAAAAATTTGGGAAATACATTAAGCCTTTTTATCAATCAATGCCCTTTGTGGTCCACTTGGTACCTTTCTTTGAGATTTTTGTTGTGCGCTAAATTGATTCATCCTTAAGTAAAAGAGGCTCAGACATGCCAAGATTTTAGGAAAAATTAAAACAGCTGGAGTATGAAACCTATTTCATGTTGTCCTTTTTTGCTATTTAGAAGGTTATACATTTATTTTACTTTTCTTTCAAGTAGTTCAATACATATCAGCTAATTTTTGCACCACCCCCCCCAGCTAGATTAATTGCAGTGCTTTTTAAGCATGGTACTATTAATAGTTCCTAGCATCCAAACTTCTAAGGAAGAAGTCATTAGTACTTTCTCTTAAGACAACTTGTATGCATTGAGAAACACTGATGAATTGCACATTGAAAAGTATAATTTATTAAACAGCAAAGTTAAGTAATCTACCACTTTTCCTCAATTTTTTTGAAAAACCATCAGTTCATTAACAGGTTTTCTTGCACCCAGCATAATTTAGTCAAATGCCATGAAGTCACCACAGTCCCAATGTCATACTTGGCTGCAAATGTTCTGAAGCAAATGTGTTAAACAACTTCCAGATTTGATTAATCATTTTATATAACAGGTGACAAAGAATAGAAAGAGGAGGAACTATGGATTACGCTTGGATCTAGATCCACAGTATAAAAGTAGCTTTTGTGTGTTCCATTTGACCAAAAATAGTTCTACCCACCCTGTTTTCTGATCACATGTTGCACAAACTCAATCTTAAGTATGTACTTCATGATAAAAACAAAGTAGGTGCTGAGAAGCATCAAAGTTCTAAGATGCCAATAAAGCCTATATAAGATTACATTGTTAGCCACCAGTAGGTAAAAGATACTGGACCAGTTAATTTAGGTGTGCCTTTTCATTTTATATGAAACCAAATATTGAAAGAAATTGAGGAAAAACCCGTTTTAAATAATAACTGGAGAAATGATCGTCTACTCTTAGAAAATCTGCACACAGGATTACTAATAAAATACCAAAATGTCTTTGTCTTAGGGGGAGAGTTACTTTACACTCTAGATCTCAGGCTACTTTGAATTAAGTGTCTTCATGTAACTAAGGACAGTATTCTGGGTTTGTATAATCACAGGGTTTACTCTTACAACTTTGAAATTTAGGCTCCTAGCTGATAACTATTAAAGTAAAGGAAACATTAACTAGCATATGGTTGGTTACGTATCTTTTGAAATCTGGTCAAATGCAGTTAACATGCTTTTTAAAAAAGAGGTTAGTGTTAAAATTAAAGACAATTGGTTAGATAGTATCCCTATAGTCACTTATATTAATTAATCCTAGGCCCCAGAAAGTGAAATTGGAATAGATTCAATAGAAATAGAGACAGAGGGAAAGCCGGGATGGCTCAGTGGGTTAAGTGTTCGCTTTGAAACCCCAAATCCCGGCTCCGGCCCAGGCGGACCCACATGCTGAACTGGGGTGCTTCCCAAATGTGGTGAGGCCCCCAGTTCAGTTCTAAATAAATAAATAAATAAAGCTAATTGAAGGGAATTCTGGGTAATTTGAGAATTTCAATGACAGGGACCTTACCCTCACGACTCTGGAAGATTTAAAACAGTAAAATGTGGTTATGTGTTTTTTGGGTATATAGTTCAGAACAATGGTTTTTTTCAATTTGTCATGAAATCTAAAAATTCTCTAAAAGCTTTAAAGAATAATAAAGGTGGGTAGTTAAAAAAAATTCCTTTGAAACACTTCTCACTGTTGCTACATCATTTTTCATTGGGAAACTGTTCTTTGGAGCTTAGTGGCTAGTATACTTTCTAATTTGTTACTAAAAGCTGTTAGGTTGGAATGATGATAAATTTAGAATTTTGGAAAAGAGGATTCCCAGTAGATTATAGTTAGGACGTTACCCCAACATTTCAAGCTTGCAAGGAATATGAGATTAATGCCAGTCTGTTTTAAATCCTCTTTACAGAGGTAAGTAGGTGTACAAAAAAGGAAAATAATGCAAATAGAAACAAGATCATGATTAATTAATTGTAAGGGAACAAACAAAGCAAATGAGGACTGAATGTAATGGCAGGAGTAGAAGGAAAAAATTAAAACATTTGAGCCGTAAAGTTACCATAAAATACGAATAGAGAAATCTGGACAATTTTCATACACGTACTAGTGTGTTTAGGTAACATGAAGTGATGGGGTGCATTATGGACGTAGTTTTGGAATAGAAAATAGCTGTATATTTAATGAACTCATTTGGAAGTTTTACTTAGTTCTGAGAATATGTTTCTGCCTTGTGATGGCATCGACTGAACACTGATACACTAATTTTATTTTCAGAAGAACCAGGAAATGTCATCAGTAAATGGTCTGGGAGAATGAAGGACTTAGCCACATAAACTTTCCTACTGACATATGTCCTTTTTATTTAAGGAAAAATCAGCTACACCCATTGCCAAATGGGGCTTGAATTTCTGGACCCTAGTTCAGGTCACCTTGACCAAGAAAATGTGTTCAGTTGAATTTAGAGGGATAAAAGAATAAGTATCATGATAACTGGAGGAAATCGGTTAACAATAGTAAAATACCACTACACCAGAAATGAGAGTAACCAGTAAATAAGTTACATGTAATATGCAGAGTATGGGCTACTAAGAAAATTTCTTGCTTTATTGATACTGTACCTCAGAGAAGAGGTGTCATTTATACTGACTGGTGTTTGACTAATGGGCATTGTGTTGGAGAACTGAGTGTTTAGGAAGAGCTAGGGATAAAGTAAATATTTAGCTAGAGAAAAAAGTGGATATAGATATATGAAGGCTGTCTGGAAAAAATCCAGTAGGCATTGTCAGTATATTGAGAATGGTTACATGGCTGAATACTTTCTGGATAGCCCTCGTACACCTTACCTGGGATGAGAATTCCAAATATTTAGGAAACAAAACAAGGGCTACTGGAAAATTCCAGGTTTGGATTTTCATTAATCAGATTAATCCTAATAAAGTAAATCAAGAAGACCTTGAAAACAGTATGTGGTATTAGTAACTTTTAGGTTAATAAAAATTTAATCCCAATTACAAAAAGCAGGACCTGAGTGTGTGAGAGGCAGTCCTGTTGTGAGCACTAGGTTGGTACTCTTCCCACACTGAAGTACAAAACAGGAAGGGATGGTGTAATGGGATTAATACCAAAAACAAAGTAGTTAATAGGCAGGAGTTGAAGCCCACGATGAATGAGGATAAGGCATGTTGCTCTCAGTTCCAATCCTAAGCATGCCAAATAATTTTTTAAGGTGTCAGAGGAATGAAAACTTGAGAGGAAATACGATGTTTTGAAAGTCTGACAAAAAATTTACCCAAAAATAACTCCTATAGACCTTTCACAAACCTAAGAACACATTGCCATTACAAGATTATTACATTATCAGGTTAGTATTTGTTGAATGGTTCTCAACCAACCTGTTTTTGCATTAAAATTACCAAGGGAGCTTTAAAATCTTAGTCTTGGGGCTCTGGTATCTATTTTTCAAGATGTTGTAATTTTGATTTGCTACCAGCATGCAGAACCACTGCACCAAGAAGCCAAAGTGCACTTTCCATGGAAGGGGGTGAGGGGAGGGTTAGGAAAAGGTGGGACTTTCAGAGAGCATGTCTCTCAGTAACTGGCTAATAGGTTAGTGAAAGAATGCCCATGTAATATGTTGAGGGGGTTAAGATGTATGCTTTGCAGTAAGAGGCAAGCATAGTGGTGTGCTTTCTTTAGAGCATATGGTGAAAGAGTGAGAGTGTACCTATATTGAAATCTTTGCCCAAAATATAGAAAGAACCAAGGGAGGCATTTGGGTAGTGTTAAAAGGTGAGAAAAAGGGTTGAGGGAAAAATCCTCTGAGGTTGCAGGGAAACATGTTTATGGTAGGCCCAACTTGATTGGCCCACTATTAAAAATTCAACTTCATTGTCCAAAAGAATTTTCTGTAATGATGGAAATGTTTCTTAATCCATCTACCAATATAATACACCTGTGTCTACTATACTAAAGAATTGGTTTTTAAATTAAATAGCCTGTTTAAATAACTAGCATGTGGCTACCTTATTAGATGGTATACTAGAGAATACTGAGCAGTTTCTAAACAAGCACAGATACTGATTGCTAATTCAGATTTACATGAATAGATGTGACTGTTTCTGATGTTTCGAGTTTATTGAAAATAACATTTCTAGGCCCAAGACCTAATGACATTGAAGACATCCTTAGAACGTTAAAGATTTCCTTAATACAAGAACATCTACAATTGCAGGCATAGTCCATGTTGGTCACACCTTTTTAGCAATGCCTCTTGCAGTATAAAAAATATTTTCATTGGGATCCTATCTTGTCAGTTGTGCATGAAGCCTACTACCATTTATAGAAGGGTGTTATATGCATCCAGTGTGATGCTGGGCATTTAACATGCATATACTCTTGATTCTCACACAGTCCTGTTACATATAGAAGTAGTAATTCCTGTTTCAGAGTTATAAAGAGAATACTCTTTCCGTGTATAATATACTGTTGTCTAAAATTATTAAGACCAAAAATTGGGGTTCCTCTTATACACAGGAGTAACCTACCGTATTTTCTGGCATATAAGACGACCCCCTAATTTTACTGTTAAAACAGGTTTAGGCCTGTATTCGCTATGTAAGACTACCCCCCACTTCCGAGGCTGTAGTCTTATACAGCGAATATAGGCCTAAACCTATGTTTTAACTAAAATTAGGGGGTCGTCTTATATGCCCGGTCGTCTTATACGCCGGAAAATACGGTATGTGTTAACTTCTTAATGTTGGGTCAAAAAAGTTAGGGGGTCAACTTACACATGGAAGGGTGTCTTACACATGGAAAAGTATGCTAAGTACCTTATTTAAAGCCCCATAGTTTCTAAAATGGCAAGCGCCAACATTCCAACTTGTGATCTGACTTAACATCCATGAATTTTGGACTTTAGGAGAGAAAATGGTGTCTGACCAACATCCTGAATCCTAAGAAATGACAAAAACTATTTCCAAACTGCAGTACAGGCTAAGATCCCAGCACTTAAACAACAAAAGAGGAAAGATCCTCATTTTTCTCCATTCTGTACTGAAGTGGTTCATAGATGAGATGTAACAGTTGCAAAAGCACATTATTGAAAATTGCCTGGCTAGGAGCTGAAATGCTGCTCCAATGCAATACAGGTAGGCTTTAGAAATGTAGCAAAAGTACAGAGAATACTGTGCTCTCCCACTCATTTCCTTAGCTCGGCCTGGGATACCCAGAAACAAAAAATTATTTAAATAATTTTTTGTAAGCCAATCTAAGCTTTCCAAATACATTGTCGGGACACTACTCTGATTATACAACTTTGGCCCTGTACCTTCATCCCTGCGTGGCCCATTAGAAGCACCTGGCGGTGTCATTGGAAGAGTGTCCTAAAAAAAGGCTGGTCTTTACCAAAAGGATTGATTAATGTGAAAGGGATTCAGTGACACAAATTGAGTCATCTTTGCAGACCCACACAAGCCACAATAATGAATTTCTGGTGTGAACTTGGGACAAGTGGGAAAAAAACCTGAAAAATCTGTTCAGTGACTCAGAAAATCATGCCAATTTCCACCTTGCCCTTTGTTACTGGCTTTAATTATACCCATCCAGACATCAGATTCTTCCTATAGTCTCTAGACCATAAAATCTGATGCTTTTACCTTGTTTTGTCTCTGCCCTAAAGGGTACTTGTTCCAGAGAGGTCTGAATGAGATACTTCAAATCTCTTGGCCCTGCTGGGGTAAATCACCCCAACTAGAGGGCTTGTACTTGGATTGGCCAGTGGTCTGCCACAAGCAAGCTAGAGCCACCGCCAGCCAGCCCAGCCTCACCCCACTATATTCCCCTACTTGGAACCTGTGTTACTACTTTTTTTTTGATTCCTCATCCAGCCCAACCTACCCCTTTAACAGAATGGTATGTTCCCTCCACAAAAGCTGTTGTGGAGCAGCAGCTGGGTCATTCCCCAAGTCGCAGGAGCCACTGGAGTGGTCACCAGAAAGTCTGCACAACTGTTGAAAATGCTGTGGTGGCCTGCTCTGTCCTTGCCAGGTCCCCCAGTGTTTTTCCATCTAGAGGTGTCCCAGCTCTCTGCCTTGGTCAGAGGCAGAAGCAGCCTCGGTAGCATCTGCCCCCCGCAGGGGAAGTCTAGAAACATCCTCACTTTCACCCTGTTACCTGACCGCCTCTGGAGATAGCCTTGGTGCTTCTGTCAAGTGTTTTTATTCCCTCTTACCTGGGCACACAATCCTGATCCTATCCGGTGAGGCCCAGCAACTACCTGGGTAAATAACCAGGGCCCTCCTGTCTCCCTCTCAGCCTGTGTCTCGCGCTTGGTAGCACTCTGAAGTTTATGATGACTGGTCCCCGTAAGCACCCACCTGAATGAAAGGATATACATTTTTCTTAAAATTTTTACACACGCACACCCAGCAGAGTCCCTCACCCTGATAAGGAATCCGCAGTCTTCCTACAAATGACCTGAAGGTTCATTTTCCCTACATCTCAACGGACTTTGGAAAGCATTACCTTCGGTTTGGTGTATCTGAGGAGTCCTGGTTTAACTTTGTCCACCGAAATGGCAGCCTCCTGCCTGCCCTCTACATTCGTTTTCCCTTTCGCCTTCCTTGCAGTGCCCTTTTGGGTATTTTTTCCTTCACTGATGGTTCTCAGTTCTCCTCTCCCCAACCCTTATTTTTGCATCTTTATGGCAATTTTCAATTTCTCTAGCAATTTTTTTTTAATGGAAAAATTCAGGTTTTATTTTTTACTCATTCTTACATTGATGAGAACTGATGTCAGGAGCTTGAAAACAAGCAATAACTGTTTTGTAACTCATTGCTAAAAATAATCACTAAGTGGCATCTTCATTAAGCACGATTTGCTTCTTACATTTAACATGAAAATGGCAGTACTGTATTTACTCTTGAACAAAATCACCAGGTTACTAAAGAAATTGTCTTTGGAGGAAGTATTTAATAAGCATATTTTACTTACATGAATTCTTCAGTAAGAAATGGAGCATTAACTCACTGCCTTTAGTTAGAAGAAGGTTCTGTAAAGTTAAATTTATCTGTGCAGCTCACCAACATGTCTACTGGAAACCAATATTTGTACATCACAGTTCCCAAAGGACTTTAAAGTTTCAAAATTCTGTATCTCCTTTGGCTTGCTTCTCTCTTGATTCTACCCAGGCTTTATTAGTGGTTCACTTCATATCATCTCCATCTTCATAAATTTTCCTTAGAACATTCATCAACCCCTCACCGGGATGTGTTTCAGTGTCCTAGGAGGGCTTTTCTTTGTCTTTGCCTTCTTGTCAACCTGAGTCAGGTAGTCCTACCCTTTGTTTCCTGCATTCTTTCTGTGTATAATCACTGTATTTGGACTTTTTTTGAACTGCCTTCCACAGAGATGGGTTTCAAGAGATTGTTCACAGTTATGGAGTAATGCTTCCCATTTAGATTCCTTACCAAAAGATCAAATGACCTCTCTGTGAAATACACCTGTATGTTTTCCATAGAGACTTGAATGCCGGTTAAGGTAATACAGATTTTCGCAAACTTACCTGACTGATCCCATCCATAATTACTGATTTTCACTGTGTATCCTGTAGTAATGGGAGCCACTGTAGCTGGCTTTTCATAGTCAATAAGTTCTGCTTCCCTCTGATTTCTGTTGCATCTTGTCCTTTTATTTTTTATTTTTATTGTTTTTTTTGACAGAGACAGAGACAGAAGGTGGGTGGGGGGTGCAGAGCCGTCTCCATACTTGCATGTCATTAGTTTTCGATACAGTTTCATTCAGCAAGTGGGCACAGGGCTGCATAGGGCAGCAACCAGGCCAGGGGCCTCCCACATGGGAAACTAGTCTCAGCAAGAACTGAACTGGGGCACATCCCAGTTCAGCATATGGGACCCATGGGCTGGGGCCAGAATTTGATCCTCGGATCCCAGGGCTGCAAAGTGAGCTCTCAATCTGCTGAGCCATCCCTGCACCCCCTGCTGCATCTTGTTAGTTTCTGTCTCAATCTTGGATTTTTTCATCTGTAAGGTTATCGTGTACTCTCTTTCTAGCGGTCTTTTCCAGTAGCACCTTCACTTCATCTAGATTTTTCTGTAGGTCTTCCACAGCTGAAGCCATGGTCCAGCTGGGTCAGGCAGCGACTGAGATGCAACCCTGCAGTCAAATAAACCAGAAAAGTCTCACCCCTTAGTGTGGCCTCCTTTAGCAATTTGTACTTAGCTCAGAATATCCCAGGCATGATCCAGTAACAACATGGTCACACACCTTTTTTCCTAGTAAGAAATGTGCTAGTGAAACAAGACTGACAACCAATGGTAACTATCTTGCTGAAATAAACACAACTGTATTTGCTCAGATCAGAAATAAAGACATATTTTATAGCTACGGTTAAAACTCATATGCCTCCTAAATACCTGTTCACCTGTTTTATTTCTCTCCATCTTGACTGCCACCATTTCAGTCTAAGCTATCACCTTTCTCCTGGCTTACTGCAATAACCTCCTGTATACCCACATCCACTGTGATCCTTTTCCAATCACTTCCCACAACAGCCATAGTGATCCTTTCACAACACATGCGAGATCTGTTCAGAAAAAATCCAGCCATTGTCAATATAATGAGAGCAGCTTGCGCTACATCGATGTAACCTGGCAGCTAAGGAGAGTGGACTGGAATGCGCATGCTTGAACAATGATGACTTCACTGTACTAGTCAGTGGGGGTGCTAGATGCCATTGAATGAAAATGTGTACTGGGTAGCTGTCACATTTAAAATACGACGAGGCAGCTAATGGCGATTCCAACGAAAGGTTTTGCAGAGTGTTTTGAACAGTGGAAGAGATGGTGGGAGAACTGTGTAAGATCTCACGGTACTTACGTTGAAGGGGATGGATGTGTCATTGCCCTGTGTACAATATGTCTTGTATCTTCTTCAATAAATGCCTCTCTTTTTCATATTACATGGCTAGATCCATTCCGGACAGACCTCGTGTAATCATGGCCCTTCTTAGCCTAAAACCTTTCTGGCTTTACTCGCCCTTAGGATAATGACAAAACTTCTGAACACAATTTACATGGCCATAGATGGCTTCCCTTGCCCACTATCTGTTCCAGCCTCCCTTAACAGTGCTCTTTCACTTTCCCTATTCCAATTATATTGGACTTTTCTTTGTCCCTCTTACTCCTCATTCTCTCCCACTTCACCTTTGCCCATTTAATTTCCGAGTCAACGTCTGTTCATCCTGAGAGCTGAGCCCAAGTGCCGCTTCTTCCAGGAAGCCTACCTGCCTCTCTTAAGCAGGCCAATACGCTGTCATAGAACCAGGAAATCTGTGTAGTACTCGTTTGTGTACAGTCACACTCACCAATTTGTATGATGATTTGATTAATATGTTTTCTTATTAGAGTAGGACTCAATGAGAGCAAGAACCACATCTATTACTGTTCACCAATGCATCTCAAGTGCTTAACATAGTATCTGAAACACAAATATATGAATGAATAAGAAAGGGAAAGGAAGAAGTAGGGGAAGGTTATCCGTGGGTGAGGCAGTCCTTGGAAACAGGTGGCAGATCTGACTTTCACTGCACACCGGGAGGAGTGATGTAATACCTCGTGCCTGTCTCTAGGGGGTGCATTCTTACAGATTAATGTCAGCAGCCCCGCTTTCACTGCAACGTAACTTCACAATTCTCTCTCAATGTCACTCTCCAACAGATCTCTCAGTAATTTGTGTCTGATGCCAAGGGTAGGAGAAAGGGCATTATCCAAAAAAGAAGGATGTGCCCATTGCAATTCACCTATCTTCCAATACCTTTAAGTCCAATTTCCCTTACAAAGCCCACTCTCCCCTTAGTGAACACCATCCTACCTCCCAACACCTGCATTCCTTAATTTTTAAAATTCACATATGGACTATAAAATGCATATACAGTGATGCCTTGGAATTTGAACTTCATCTACCTTAGAACCCTGTTTGAGTTCCAAAGCGTTCGAGTTCCAAGACGAGTGGGCATTCCGATAAAGCTACAGGCTGTATGTACAGTTGATATATCCCACACAAACAGCGTGTTGACATTCAGATTCCAAAGCAGTGTTCGGATTCTGAGGCAAAATTTGCTTGATGTTTTTGGTTCGGATTCCAAGTTCAAGTTTTGGGGCTTTCGGATTCCAAGGTATCACTGTATTTTAAGCGTACAGCTTGACGAAGATTTCCAAAGTGAACATGCCTGTTTAAACACCCTACTCAGGATATGGAACATTATACCAGCACCCCAGAAACCATGTCCCCACCAATCGTTACCCCATTAGGTAACCACTGCTCTGACATCTCTCACCGTAGGTGGGTTTTGCCTGTTTTTGAGCTCTGTGCAGATGGAATAGTATTGCATTGTTAAGTTTGGGCTCCTGAAACAGCTGGATGCAGTAGGGTGATTCCAGGAGACAGGCATGAGGAGTTGGAAGAGTGAGACAGTTAAGGAGGAAAAGCCAAAATAAGGGTTCGTTATTGCCATTGGGTACATAGTGTTTCCCAGAGTTGCCTGAACAGGGGAGAACAGGAGGCTAGAAGATTTATGTACTTGCCCCTGTTCCCCATTGACGGAGGGATTCCACAAGAAAGTTAACTTCCCTGTAATTCTGGGCTGTAACTGAGTTTACTTGGGTCCAGCAGCACTGACAGACATTTAGATTGTTTTTAGTTTGGGATAACACTGCTATGAACATTCTTGTACATGTTTTTTGAGAACACATATGGACCTATTTCTGTTAGGTATACAATCAGATGGAATTGTTGGGTCATAGGTTATGTGTATATTCAGCTTTAATAGATAATGCCAAACACTTTCCCAAAGCAACTGTACTGATGTAGACTTTCACTAGCTGTGAATGAAATTAGAACTTGCTCCACATCCTTGCCAAGCGCTGTTGTCAGTCCTTTTAATTTTAGGGTTTTTAATGGGTGTGTAGTGGCCTCTCATTTTGTGTTTATTTGCTTTTTGGTAAACTTATTGCAGCATCATTTACATAACAAAAGTAGGTAGATCACATAAGCAGCTGTTACTTTTCACACACTGAACACACAAAAGAACAGCAAGAAATCAAGAATTGGGAAGTCAACACTACTGAAGCTCTATGCATGTATGCCTTTTCTCACCACTATCCCACACCAACAGCATCTATTAACCTGACACAATAAGACTCTTTGCTTGTTTGTTTGTTTTTGAACTTCAAATAAATGGAATAATAGATTATGTAGTGCTTTGTGTCTGGCTTCTTTGATTCAACATTATGTCTGTGCAATTCATATTTATTGTTGCATGTTGTACTTTGTTCATGCTGTTGTATAGTATTACATTGTATAAATATATTGCAATTTATTCATTCTGTGACTAGGCATTTGATCTTTCCAATTTTGATTTATGAATAAAGTTACTATAAACATCCTAGAGCATGCCTTTATTATTATTATTTTTTGAACATATGTATCCATTTCAGCTGTGTATAAAACTTAAGAATGAAGTTACTGGGATATAGAGTATTTCCCTATCTACCTCACCTGCCTGATATTTTCTCTCTTAGTTTTTTTTTTAAAGATTTATTTTTATTGTTTTTGACAGAGAGAGAGAAATACAGAGACAGAGACAGAAAAGGGGGAGGGCCAAGAGCAGTCTCCATAGTTGACAGCATTGGTTTTTCCACATCGTTTTATTCCACAGGTGGGCTTGGGGCTGCACAGGGCAGGAACTGGGCCGGGGTCTTCATCCCAGTGAGAACCGAACTGGGGGCACTCCCTAGTTCAGCAGATGGGTCTGCACGGGCTGGGGCCAGCATTCGATCCATGGTACCTGGGGCTGCAAAGTGAGCATTTAACCCACTGAGCCATCCTTGCTTCCCCTTCTCTCTTAATTTTACCCATTCTGATAGGTATATCGTGGTGTCACATTGAAAACAAAAAAAAACTTTTTTCTTGAAAATCGAAGCTTTTAATGTTGGAATATTAGATTTAGAGAAAATTCGCAAGGACAACAGAGAGAGCTCCTTGTATACGCATCATCCAGTTTCCCCTAATGTTAACATCTTAACACTACCACGGTACAGTTGTCAAACTGAGAAACCAACACTGCTCCATTGCTATAAACTCTAGACCATATTTAGATTTCACCAGTTTTTACGTGTGTGTGTGTGTGTGTGTGTGTGTAGTTCTGCACAATTTTATCACATGTATAAATTTTTTTTAAAGATTTATTTTATTATTTTTGACAGAGACAGAGAGAGAAGGGGGAGGGCCCAGAGCAGTCTCCATAGTTGTACATCATCAGTTTTCAACATGGTTTCATTCCACACAGGTGGGTGGGGGCTGCACAGGGAGGAAACTGGGCTGGGGGCCTCCTGCATAGGAGTCACGCCCCCTCAAGCCAGGGGCTGAACCAGGAGGTGAGAACTGAACTGAGGGCCTCCCGTATGGGAA
>PVKE010041031.1:0-14348 GCA_004027555.1 Craseonycteris thonglongyai | reverse complement strand
CATAAAAAGCCTGCTTGGATTGGCTGAGTTAGAGAGGCGGTCCGAGCAGCCTTGCAGTGATGGGTGCGGGATCGAGTTGGAAAATTCGTTTAGCGGCATATCCAGACATTTTTCGGGATATACTCGGCGTATAAGACGACCCCCGATTTTCGGTTGACTTTTTTTCGTTTCAAAAGTCGTCTTATACGCCGGAAAATACAGTAACTTTTAACTTAGAAATTGACTTTTCATGACACCATCCACCACCCTCTCAAATATAGTTTGGTCTCTTTCCTTCATGTTGTAATAGTACCCTGCATCTCTCCCAACTGTAGTATTGGACTGCATACTTTGCGTTATAATAGTCTGTTATACATACTAGACTAAACATTTAGAGAAGCACCTGAATTTTGTTTATTGTTGTACCCTTGATACCTAGCAAATGCCCCGGCCCAGAGTATGGACTGAATTTGCAATAGTTGAATAAATGAATGAATCAATGAATGTTTTAAAAAAAGTAAACATGTAACATTCAGCATATGTGCATATATCTCTAAGCATGAGCGTGTTTATGTACATGTGTGTATGTGTGTGTATGATTTTTTGAGATCAGACCTAAGAGGAAGTATTAGATAAGACATTAAAGAAGAAATAAAATATGAAGTGAGCCATGCAGCGTGAATAACATAAACAGTCATGGATGGAATAAGATGTATAAAACCATTCAGAAAGTTCCCTTAGAGTTCAGTAGTTTGTCAAAAACTATTCTAAATTTTCTGAGGGCAGAATCCAAGTCTGTTGTTTATTCCTCTATCCCTAGAGTTGACGACAGAGCCTGGCACAATGTAGGTTTTCTCTCTTTTTTTTTGAAATATACAAGTGTCTATTTGCTTAACACACATATGTGTGTATACATAAATATGAATTTATGTAATTTTTAAATAAACAAATGTTAGAGGTAGGAGATCTGCATTCATTTCATTCAGGAGAAAACAGATTCATAGAGGTGAAGTCACTTGTCCAAGGCCAGACAGCTAGTCAGTAGCAACTACAGGATTTGCAGTCTTCTAAGTTAATACTTATCTGACTTCACCACAAAGTATTTCTTGTTGTCCATTTTATAGGTGGTCTTGGATTGTACTTTTGATTTAGATGCAGTATCAGGTTCTGAATTTTTCCTTCTACCTGAAACAACCAAAATAAAACTGAATAAAATATATGAAACAGTAGCTTTCAAGGTGCTGGTCATCAAAGAACGGTAACCCCTGAGAGATGAGAAACATGAGGTGAGCCCTACAATTGCCTCATTTTACCGCCATGAGAAGGCTTCTAGGGATGGCACAGAGAGGGGTACATCAGGTGGAGGCACATGCAGGGAGACACGAAGAGCTGAGAGTTGTGAGGATGGAGTGACCAAGGTGCCCAGAGTTCACAGGACAGAGGCCTGACTAAAGAGAGAAGTGCATGCAGAGACCACAGGTCTGCAGAATGCTGCAGAGTACTCATCAGCATGTTTGTAGTAAAACTACCCGAGTCAAGGAAAAGAGCTGTACAAAAGGATTAGAGGGAAAATTAACAGTTATGTATAGAAGTACCAGGGAAAGTGCTTGTTCCCAGCATACTGAAAAAAAACCACATTGTAATTCATGGATGGGTGGCGTACACAGAAGAGGCATGCCTCAGTAGTCAGGAATAATTAGCCCCAGACTGAATCCTGCACTAATCTTGCCAAATAAATCTTAAAAGCAGACCTAAAAGGTTCAAACTGACTCCAAGTAACTGAACTGTATCTTAGCCAAAGCTAATGAAAACTGATAGCAATACAAAAATATCTAGTACTCAGTGAGGTAAAAATTCATGAGCAGCCAAAAAAAAAAAACAAAAAAACAGATTACCAAGGGACAAGGATAGGAAATACAGCATATTTGTCATCAAACAATGCCAGTGGGAAGACAGTGGAGCAATTATCTTCCTAGTAATAATAATAAAAAAATATATCTCAACCTAGAATTCTGCACTCAGAAAATATTTATTTTTAATAGATATTTTATGTTACTCAAGTATTATTTGACCATATCCTCATTACAAAAATAACAATATAGGACTATACAAAAATATGTTTTATTTCTTTGGTCCCTACTGTTATCTCCATTGATCTCATTCTCTTCTCTTGAGTTATCTTCTATAGAAAGATCTTCTGTATTTTAATTTACATTTACATATATATACAGCAATATATAGTTCTATTTTTTTATATTAGTCGGCTTATTCTATAATACAATTTAGCCTACAAGTTTTATGTTTAGCTTTGTTTTACTGAATGTGTAAAAAATTTATAAAAGATTATAGAGTAACACATTATTAAAAAAAATTTTTTTTTTCAGTTTTAGCCAACATTTAATATTATGTTAGTTTCAGGTGTAGAGCAGACATTTATATAATTTATGTTGTGATTCCCCTGATTAGTCTAGTACTTACCTGGCACTATATGTGGTTGTTGAAACATTGTTGACTGTATTTTCTATGCTATGCTTTACATCCCCATGGCTACTTCAAAACTATGAATTTGTATTAATCCCTTCACTTTTTTTACCCAACTCTCCAGTCCCCCTGTCCTCTGGCAACCATCAGTTTGTTTTCTGTATCTATAGGTTTATTCCTATTTTGTTCTTTTCTTTTGTTCTTTAGCTTCTACATATACGAGAGATCATATGGCATACCATTTGTATCTCTCAGTCTGACTTATTTCACTTAGCAGAGAACCTATATTAAAAATGAAAGTGAGAAAACTTTTTCCAACCCAAAAAACTGAAAGAATTTATCACCATCAGACTTGTACTATAAGAAACAGTAAAGGAAGCATTTCAGGCAGAAGGTAAATGATTGATACTGGATGAAAATATACCCAAAAGAATAAAGAGTATCAAACATGATCACAATAACTACAGAAATAAATATAGATTGTGTTCTTTAAATCCCTTTAAAAGATAAATGATGGTTTGGACAGAAATAAAAACAATGTAGTGTAGGGTTTAGAACATGTCAAAACAAAATATATGACAACAATAGCTCAAAAGCCTGAAGGGGAGAAATGGAGTATCCTATGTATAAAGCGGTATAATATTATTTAACTGTAGACTGATAAAAAATAGCAATTGTTTTAGGGCTAGTACGTAAGAGAACACCACAAAAAGAAAACAGAACAAAACAAATCAGAATTACAGATAAGTACAAAAAAGTCAATTAACTGTAATAATTATCAGTTATTCCAAGGTAAAACAGACAGAAAATAGCAAGCAAGAAATAGATGGAACAAATAGCAAGATAGTAAAATAAAATGTAACCCTGTTAATAATTACATTAAGTATCAGTGATATAAAATATACCATTTAAGAGGCAGAGAATGTCATAATGGATACAAAAAGCAAGACCAAGCTATATGTTGTCTAACAAGAAATGTGCATGAAATACCAAGAGACACACATTGATTGAGTGAAAGGCTGGGAAAAGAACAGTAAAAAGCTTAGAAAGGTATATGATAGATCAATGGAATAGAATAGTGAGAGTCCAGAAATAGTTTCACTTATGTGGACAACTGATTTTTAAAAAATGTGCAAAAGCAGTCCTCTGGAGAAAGGACAGACTTTTCAGCAAAAATAGTGTTGGAACAATTGTATATCAAGATGAAAAGATACAAAAGAACAAACTTCAATTCATATGTAATGTGTATACTAAAAAAAATCAAAGTGCATTGTTGACATAAGTGTAAAACCTAGAGCTATCAAACTTTTGGATAAAAATTTTTATAGTCTTGCTCAGGTGAAAATTTCTTAGATATAATAACAAAAGCACAGTCTATAAAAGAAAAAATATTGATAAATTTTGCATCACCAATTTAAAAATGTTTGCTTTTTGCAATATATAGTTAAGGGAATGAAAAGCCACAGACTGGAAAAATATATTGGCGAATCATAGATATGATTAAGAATTTTTATGCAGATTATATAAAGTACATTCAAAAGTCAAAAATGAGTAACAGGTGATCCAACAAAAATTGGTAAAAGTTTTGAACACTTCATCAAAGAATATATACAGATGGCAAGTAAATATGTGAAAAGACCATCAGTGCTGTGGGTATTTAAGGAAAGAAAAATTAAAACTATAATAAGATGACTCTTCCTCTCCATTAGACTAGTCCAAATTAAGAAAACAGGCCATATCAAGTATTGGCAAGGATGTGGAGGAACTGTAACTCTCATACATTGCGGGTGGGGATGTAAAATGTTTAATTTGTTTGGAAAACAGTCTGAGTTATACATAAACCTATGAATTGATTCAGTCATTTTCCTCAAAAGAAATGACACCATATATCCATACAGATTTGTACATAAATATTGAGTAGCTTTATTTGTATTATGTGTATGACAACATAGATGAATATCAAAAATAATTATTTTGAGTGAAAGAAGTCAGACCAAAAGAAAGTATGTAAGTATTTCATTTCTGTAAAATTCTAGGTAATGCAAACTAATCTATAGTGACAGAAAGCACATCAGTTGCTACCTGAAATGGGGGATTGTGGGAGATATTACCAAGCTGCGTAATGAGTTCACTGAGGATAAGGAATATATTTTTTTATTGTGAGTGTAATGATGATTTCATAGGTATTTTTATGACAAAATTTATTAAAGTTTACTCTGTAAATATCTGTTGTATGTTGTGTCTGAATATAAGTGTTAAGGAAGCTATTGATACTGGGCAACTTTCATGAGGCATTATTTATATCAGTGCTTATGATGAGAGATATGTGCTAGGCAAACACAGAAACTTAACTGTGTCTAGAAATATTTTTGTTATTTAAATATGTAGATGGAAATACAGCTAAACTATACAGTGTGATTCCAGGCCCAAAGATGGAAAAAAGAAAAATGTAAGAGTAAGTTAAAGAAGCTGAAACCTTGGTTCCCATTGGTGTTTAGTGTGTATAGTTGGAGCCATGTATTTTCATAATGTTAATGACAAACACAAATGTTGAGTTGAATTTTAAGTTTTGAGATTAAAAATAGCTATCACTTGGAGACATGTGGAGCCCAATTATAAGTGAATTGTAATTGTAAATTGCTGGATATAGTAATTATTGTGGCAGATGAACAGTAATTAGTTTTTAGCATCACCAAGACTTTTACTTTGTGATTTTTGTAATGCCTTCTAAAAGAGAAGTATAACTATGGACAGGCAGAATTTCATTTGGAATCTGAAGTGTTTCAGGATTTATTTTTTCTGCAGCAAATAAGGACTTGTATGTTGTCTAGCAATGCTTGTGACAGAAGATTTTGGCTCAGGGATCACAGGATAATGCGTGTAGTGAAAGAGCCAGATAATAAAATGGGACAATGAAATGTATGATTTTTGAATGGGATGCCAACATATCAAGGAACAATACTACTGATCTTCTTGTATTAGTTAACTGGCAAGTTATAACAAGCAAAATTTTAAATCAAGTTCTCTCATAGTGTCGATAGTTTCAAGATACAGAACATGTAGTAGTACCAGGTAAGGGACTTGGGAGTTGGGCAAACTTGGGTTGGAATGCCAGTTTCACCACATACCAAATGTATAATTATTAGGAAGGTGTATAGTTTCCTTATCTATAAAATGGGCATAGTACATACCTTTGTAAGGTCATAGAGATAACAGAGATAATGTATGTGCAGTACCTAGTCATCTAGACCACTTATTTTAACATGGGAATCTGCTCAATGCTGTTAACTGGTCCTGGAAGGTGAATGACACATTTTAACCCCTACTTTGCAGAGTTCTTTTAAAAACTGGAGCTAGTCTTTGTAAAATTTAGAGTACAGTGTTTTGCATATAGGACAAAGTGGGTGCCCAATAAAAGATAGCTACTAGGCATATGATTGAAAAAACATGAGGGGAAGCTGAGATGGCTCAGTGGGTTAAGAGCTCACTTTGCAGCCCTGGGGACCGAGGATCAAATCCCAGCCCCGGCCCATGTGGACCCATGTGCTGAACTGTGGAGTGCCCCCAGTTCAGTTCTCACCTGGGACACCGGCCCAGTTCCTGCCCTGTGCAGCCCCGCCCACCTGTGGAATGAATCTATGTGGAAAAACCAATGATGTGAAACTATGGAGACTGTTCTGGGCCCTCCCCCTTCTCATTGTCTCTGTATCTCTCTCTCTGTCAAAAACAATAAAAAATAAAAAAGAAAGAAAGAAAGAAAGAAACTTGAATGAGGATCTGAACTAGAAGTGAGAGGATCTGGTCCTAGGTTGCAGTTCTACCACCAAATAGCTGTGTGCCCTCAAGCAAGTCACTTGCCACTTCTCTTTTTGAGCTAAATGACACCCATTTTTCTCCTGCCTTTGCAATTCTGTAACTTTCTTTTTTTAACTTTTTAGTTGTGATAAAGAAAATAATCCAAATAATACAAATTTAAACAGGGAGTGGAGAATGAAATGTTGGTTTCTCATCCAGATTTTAACTACTAGCAACCATCTTTTGTGTATTTTAAGAAAATTTCACACTGTATTTGTGTTTACTTCTGCACAATAAGATATACATCACTTAGAACATGTTGTTCTATCTTGTAATAGATTTCCCTCCACATATCAACTTATTTTGAAAACCTTTTCATTTCAGCACATACACATCTGCTATATGTTGGTTCATATCAAGGACATAGTAATGGGTGCATTATAATCCATATAAACTAAGGTGACCAGATTTTAACATTGGTAAAGCGGGACACCATTGACCGGGGGGGAGGGGGTTCTTGATTAAAAATTTGGTCTATCTCCCGCCGTTCCCTAGCTTGTCGTGCATTCTTTCCAAAAATTGGGACTTTTTTAAAACGCCATGGGACGTGGGACAAATTGTTAAATATCGGGACTGGCGGGACGTCTGGTCACCTTAATATAAATGGAAGTAATATGTATTTAATTGTTCCCCTATTAATGGACATGTAGATTATTTTTCTTTTGCTTTTAAAAACAATGCAGCAAATATTTTTTATGTGTGTATTTTTTTATGCATATGCATTCATTTATTTGTAGGACACATTTTCAGAAGTTGAATTACTGGGTCAAATGGGTGTGTGTAGTAAACTTTCATAATATTTTCAAATTGTTCTCCAAAGACGATGAGCAAATTTACACGGTTACTAATAATGTACTTGTAGTTATTTCTCTACATACTTAACCAACACTGTGATTACTTGCATTTTGTAGAGAGTAATTTTTTTTTTTATTGACACAATTCAGCTCATCTTGCATTGGTCACATTTTTTTTTCCCTGTAGAAATAAGTTGATTCAACACATATTTATTCTTATAAAACTTGATTGTGCATAATGTATGGTATTAGATGTTTGGAGAAGTTAAAATTCATTATATACCGTCTCTGTTTCTATCCAGATGTTAATACTATTGAGAGAGGCAAGCAGATTACCTTTCCTACTTTATGGATTTGTAATAACTTTTGTGACCACTATGGGCCTGACAATGAGCAAGTTTCATGAATATGTTAAGTAGATGTGAGGATTTCTATGAATATATTAAGTAGGAGAATGATTAGCAAGAATAGTGCAGCCATAGCTCATTAACCTCTAACTCCTTCCTTCTCATTTGCCACCTTCTGCATTTTTTCACTTTTCATGCTAGTACAAGGAGATGTGATTGGGGATTTATGACTTATTATGTCTCTTTCATGGCTCTTCCAGGTTAGCTGACTCACTATCCCAACTGTCTGTAACTAGATTACATATCACCGTTCAATGGAAAAGAGATCCCTTCTGGAAAACAATGCTGTCTTAATGAGCAGCAGTACACCATAATCAGGACAACAAACAAAATAGATGACAATAAGCAAAACAAAGATGAGGCTTCTGGAAGAAATGGATGACAGAAGGGTGATGGGAGTTGGGGAGATGAATCTGTTGACAGCTGGTATCTAGGAGGGTGAGACAACAAAAATAACGAAATATAAAATAGACCCTCTGTTAGTTTTTTAACATTCATCTTTATTCATGTTATGCTCAGTGTGCACATGAGGTGTTCTGTGTCAGACACATTTGACATTATATATCTCATAGGAAATACGTGCTCTGGCCCCTGGGATGATGTGATGAGAGGCCATGTCAACTGTCTCATGCGAGTAGCTGGGTACCCCATCTGAGGGATGAGGTCAGTGATTTTTCTATGTGTACAAAGGGGAAGGAGGCAGCAGTCTGCCATCTCTTCTGAAAGGATTTCCCTCTGACTCTAGCCTTTTGGCTACATAATGCAAATAAAATTTCCCCAGGAACTTGAGTCTGGGAAGTTTTATTTCCCAACACATTGGTAAGGCTGTATCCTGGTATACAGTGGTCTTTGAACAATCATGTCAATTCAAGTTGTCCCTGGTCTTTCCTGAGATGCCTTGTTTTGTGGACAGACAGGGATTGGGAATCAAAAAGCCCACCTGAGCCTAGCACCAGTGACAATAGTTGTTACAAAAATTGGGAGTAAAGGAAGGGGAGGTTTTTTTGTTTTTAGTTTTAAACTTGTAAGAATGTTTTGTAGAGAAGCTGGCTCTTAGTAATAGGCAGGGTTGGAAAACTTTTCACCTAGAGAGAGCAGTGCTTCTAAAAAATTTCTAGTAGAGGGCTCTAGAAGGCAAAAGGGAGTGATCTCAAATGTCCAGAGAGCTGCTGCTGCTGGTGCTAGCAGTGTGATGAGCAGAGTAGTTAGAAACAGGCTTATCATTTCGTTGAAGTTCCCTTTGAATTTTGCATTCAAAGTTGAATAATGTTTCAGTCATAGAGCATTGTGGTTTCTCCTCTTTTCTCACACCCTTGGGGAAACATTGTAAATTGTGACACAGATATAACATCACAAACAGAGCCATGGGAGTAGGACTTTGAGAAAAAGTTTAGAGAAATGTGAATTGGTTGCTGAGAGGGATGGTTGGTTGGTGATGAATCTTGTTGGCAGTGATGTTGGAAAGATGGTGGACAAGGTGATGAATTGTGTAGGTCTTTGAACTCTATACTACGGAATTAGAATTTTACTCTACAGTCAATTAAATCACTATAATTGTAGAAGACAGAGGGTGACAGACATAGAATCAAAAGATTCTTAAAAAGCCACTGAGTGTAATACGAATCTAGGCCTAAATTAGGACCTTGAGTGTGGGGAGAGAGAAAGCAGGTGCAGATCTAGGTTGAGCTGAAAGATAGAACCCATGTTCCATATATGGGAGATCAGGGTGAAATGAATAAAGGATAATGACAGGCCTTGTACCTAGAGTAATGGGAGGCTAGTAACTACTGGGGTGGGCAGAATTCCTCCCTCTACCTCTCTTAAATTCTTGTGGTGGGAATAAAATCGACACAAGACCAGAAAAACAGGAGAAAAACTGTGTGCACATGAGAGATCATAAATGATGTTCAGAGAAGTGATAACCCAGCCAGATTTTCATACGTTTCAGACAAACAATAAATTAGTGAAGAAGTGACAGGAAAAAGGAACAGGTTTGAGTGCCCATTAACAGTAATCCAAGCAAAGTATGGGCTTGGATAGTGAATTAGTAAGAAGTAACAAGGGTTGTTTACACAGGTTTTTTGGCCATGGTGTCCTTAACTCTAGCCAAAAGGGTATCTCTCTCTCAGCTCTCCTGAAGTAAGGAGGTCACCTTTCACCAGTGAGATTATGTTCTCTGTTCAAGGAGACAAGGTCAAATCAACATGCCCTTCTTACACCAGCCACTTGCCAAGTAACTTTAATTCACAGTAATCACTATGCCATTGTGGGATATTCTGGGATGGCCTGTCCTGGGAACTGACATAAATATTCACCAGAAACAGGAAGAGGAGTAGGTTCAAAGAGATGTGTTCTTCCGTACTTGTTAGGAGTGAGAGGGCAATAGAATACTATTCTTACTGGGGTCTAATTGCAAGGTATGGGCATTGTAATAAAATCCAGGTTGAAGTTCTCTTCTCAAGACTTCCCCTCACTCCCCCACAACAAAGTTAATCTTTCTAGTTTAAGACTGTTCATAGTAGTTTGGAGTTTATCTCTTTAGACCTTTCATATTTCTATGAAAATTTAATCATATATATATAATTAAATGCTTAAAATATATTACATTATACACACACACACAGGTATAGTACTATATATGTATAGTATTATATAGTAACACATACAGTTAAAAAAAAGAAACATGCATATTCCTCAATCTTTTTATTGTTTATGTATTACCCCATCATATAGATGTACCATAATGTAGCTGTCTCCTTTTTGATAAACATTTAGATCAGGGGTGTCCAATTTTTTGGCTTCTCTGGACCATATCGGAAGAAGAAAAACTGTCTTGGGCCACAAATAAAATACACCAACACTAATGATAGCCAATGAGCTAAAAACCAAAAATCACACAAAAATCTCACAATGTACTAAGAAAGTTTATGAATTTGTGCTGGGCGCATTCAAAGCTATCCTTGGCCTCACATGGCCCATGGGCTGTGGGTTGGACAAGCTTGATTTAGGTTGTTGATGAGAAAGTCTGCATTTCAAATAAGTATCAGCTACTGGAAGGCTAGTCAGCTGGTGAGTGAAAAAACCAATCCATTGCACCAATATTGATGGCAAAGATGAGAGGACATGACCTCTCTCAGATGCTGATAGTAAGAGTGAAAATTAATACATCTTTGCTGAGAAGGAACTTGGCAGTTTGTATCAGAGTTTTTAAATGATTTATCTCCTTTGATTCAGTAATTTCATTTCTAGGGAGTAATTTCAAAGTAATAATCAACACTGTCAAAAAGATTTATGGATACCGATATTTAATAGTTTTATTTCTAATAGGAAAAACATGGAAACAAATACTAACTAGTGATTAAATAAATTGTCACATTAATATGACTGAATTATGATTTTGTAGCCAATTTAATCGTTTTCAAAGATTTAGCTAAATGAAAAATGCTTACAATATAAATGTCATGTAGAAGGCTGGTATCTCTTGAAATGCTTTCTTTGTAACGATCAGTTTTTCATAAGGAACGTTATAGTTTTACATAAAGAATAGACATTTCTGTAATAATTTGTGCTGGAAGAGATAGTTGATGGAAGAGATAACAGGAGTTTATGGAGGGTATGTGGTTAGCTCCTTCTTGTTCATATAGCTTACGGAAGTTGACAAAGTGTCCAGGGTGTCTAGATTGGGGAGCATTAATTTGTTTCAATTTTGCGGTGAGATGGGACAGAACCCACCAGATAAACTCCTTGGGGAAGAGAGGTCTCACTCTGGATAAGAGGATGAAGGACTCATTAGAGGACTGGAGTGCATCAGGTCAGGTTTGCTGAGTTGAGTTTTCTCATGCATTTTCAAATAGAGCGCATCTTCCTTTCATCTCCTGATGCCATGCCTCCCACGAGGAAGACAGACAGGACAAAGCCACAAGCTACCAATTTGAAAACATTATACATTTGTACTCTAGGTGAAAGCATGTTTTGGAAAATTGCTGTTTAAACCTTCAAGTTCTGAAACTTAAAAGGCAAATAGAAGGGAAGCTATTTTATCCTTTCAAGTTGTAACGTAAAGTGAACAGAAATCTCAGAATTCTAACAGTAAAGAAATAGTGAGGAAGCACAAAATTTTAAGTAGAGGTTATTTTATTTGAAACATAAATTCTACCTATTATCTATATCATAATTCTTGGTAGTTTTAATTTTTTTTTTAACTTCTAAAAGGTTAGAGAGAGAATTTTGAGCTGTAATTTTAATGATATTGCTCAAAGTTCAACTCTGTTCCTTCAGATGATGCAGTTTAGACTCCTACCATTGTTTGATGGAAGCATTCTGATATATCTGTGTTACATTTTATGGCAGTTAAAAGGTCTATGCTGAATAAGAAATCCTCAAGTGTAAGATGACTGACTGTAGTGGGCTGGTTTCCCAGTTTCCAACTATTCATCTCTGGTTTGATGTGTCCTAACCTCCTCTCTGCCTGCCACCTTGTTTCCTCCCCTTCTCCTTCTTCCCTTCTCCCTCTTTTTCCTTCCTCCTTTCCTCCCTCTATTCCTCCTTCCCTTCCTCTCTTCCTTCCTTCCTTTCATTCATAATTGCTCCTTCCTCACACATACTATGTTATTTTAGTAGAAGCCGAAAAATCATAGCAACTCAGTCTTGGGCATAGAAATTAGAGTCCTTTTCAAACATCTCTTGAACTAGAGGTGGGCAGAAAGGTGGGCATGAGTAACAGACACACCCCCACCCACCATGAAGAGGGAGATGAGGAGGGGAAAGAGAAAGAGAGAGAAGAGAAAAGAAACAGAGGAAGAAGCTTGCCATTCTTTTCCTTTCTGCAGTTGTATTACTTTTCTCTCTCTGTATAAACAAATTTGGGTTGAATTTTTAACACTTGCAAAGAGGTTTGACTATTTCAATGACCATAGTGGTTTAGCAGTCAGAATCAGACACAGTGATAGGTATATGGAGTTATCCTTGGACTTACTAACTTCACTGGCTTTTTATTTAACTTCGAAGTAAATATTAGTATTTAAGGAGTAAAGCAGTAGGCATTTTGCAAAAGAAATGCCAAACTTCAATTTCTTTGAAACTTTTTAGTTTTGGGGAAGAGCCAGAGATAATTAGGACAGGGAATTTGACTTATAAATAAAAAATAAGGCAACAGAGATACCTTTCTATAACACAGAAGCTGTGTCTTGAAAGGGAATAAAAGAAATTAATATAGAATCCTCGGCATCCCACTTTTCATCTGCTCTCAGAAATGGAAATGTGATTGAATACATTATATAGTGATAATACAGAATTTGCCTTTTCAGATTTCAACAAAGATGAACCTATGAATAGATTTCTTGCCCATCAGTTCAGATAAAGAAAAATTCTCTTTCTGTCCTATTCCTCACATCATGGAGAATCTGTAGATGCTGTGGGATACCACTTTCTTTCTCTCTACGAACATCTGTCAAATTTTGTTGTTTTTTTATTTTTATTTTTTTTTACCTTTCCCACCACCATGAGAATGTCACTATCCAAATAGACTATCATCATCTTGGTATCACTTAGGTACTTTTCTATATTTTAAAAACACATTGAACATATTTGAGGTTACTATGTTCTACATTAAAATCTAAGTGCTATCAGTTTTAAAAGTCAATAATTTATCTTTTGGACAATCAAAGCTAAGTGGAGGTATTGTAGGCACTCAGTGGAATGCTGAATTCCCACAATGATCAACCTCTCAGTTTCTAGTTTGGGAATGTGGTCTTGTCTTCCTTTGACTAACGTCTAACTGGTATTTTGGTGACTTCTCACCTTGAGGGGCACCAAGTATTGCCTCCTATGTGTACCTGGTGTAGGATGTGTGGGCAGTACCGTATTCATTGACTGAAGGAATTTCCCAGAATTTACATAGAAGGACACTCAGATACTAGGTATTATTTTAGATCAAAGACATTTATAATTTTATCCTCATTCCTTAATTTATACCCTAGTCCTCTTGTTTGGAAGTAGATTGGTGAAACATTAATATAATAATGGGTTATATTGTTATATTTTAAAGGATTCTTTATTCCAGTATGGATGCTTCTTAAATGTTGGCATGGAGTAGAAGCCTTTATATAATCTAACTGTTAATTAGGCATTGCCAACCTTTCAAAGCTGTGGATCACTGTTCTTCCCTCAGTGTCTGTCAACGTTTGGTGTTCACAGGAGTGCAGGAGTACTTCATCCTACCATGTGCTTGAGCTGAGGGCAACAGCAACTGTAGGTGATCTCGCAGGAAACAAAACTGTGTTTAAACAAAGACTCTCTTAGGCTCTAGGCCAGAGGGAGGGGCCAGGAGCACTGTGGAGACACTGAGTCTGTCTCTACAGCAAAGCAGTTGGGCTTCCTGGGCCCTCTCAAGCTGCCTTTGGCTGACCTTGATGCAGACCAGTGAAGCTTTTATTTAGTTATTTCTTTTTTAATTTAAAATTCTTTATTTTTAAAGAACTATTTTTATTGTTTTTTTTCTTTTTTGACAGAGACAGAGATAGAGAAAAGGGGGAGGGCCCAGAGCAGTCTCCATAGTTGTACATCATTAGTTTTTTGTTTTTTTTAAGATTTATGTATTGTTTTTGACAGAGAGAGAGAGAGAGAGATACAGAGACAGAGACAGAGAGAAGGGGGAGGGCCCAGAACAGTCTCCATAGTTGCACATCATCGGTTTTTCCACATAGTTTCATTCCACAGGTGGGCGCGGGGCTGCACAGGGCAGGAACTGGGCCAGGGTCTCACCCCGGTGAAAACTGAACTGGGGGCACTCCCCAGTTCAGCATATGGGTCCACACTGGCCGGGGCCGGGATT
>PVKE010041030.1:0-14347 GCA_004027555.1 Craseonycteris thonglongyai | reverse complement strand
AACTTGGGCTTCTTTCTCTTCTTGGGGGGCCCTCGATAGCTGGGACATTTCTTCTGATGTTAAATGGTGACACACAGGTCTGGGGCCAGCTCTTTCCACATCTCCACCCCTCCTACCAGTCACAGGGTGGCTTCTTCTGTCTGTCTTTACTTTGCATGACTTCTGTTCGGCTAGACTTCAGGAGGTTCTCAACACTGGTAGTTCTGTGGTATGGTTGTCACTTTGATGTGGTCATGGAAGAGGCCATCTTGACCTCTTGGTGTTTGAATTCCAAAGCAGCCTGTGGAATCTGAGGCAAAATTGGCCTGATTTTTTGTTCGGATTCCAAGTTGTTCGAGTTTTGGTGCATTCAAATTCTAAGGTATCACTGTATTTTTGTTCTTTCTGGTATTATGTTACTTGTTTGTTCATTTTTTGTTGATATATATGCTAATATATTTTTATATTTTATATGACTCATTTATTTTCCATTTGATATATATATGTGTGTGCATGTGTGTGTATGTAGACTTATATGTACATACACACGTGCACACTGGCAGAGCTTCATTTACATTTCTTCACTTTTAAAGAAGACAAAATGATTAAATCCACAAGTCCTCATAACTCATCTAGCATCTGGCTTGTACAGCATCCCGCAAATGAATGTATACACCTGTGAATGCTTAACAGTCTCTTTTCTTCTCTATATTTTAAAACCATTTGGAAATAAAATATTTGATATTCAGGAATGCATTTTAAGCTTGCCAGTAAAAATCCTTGAATTTATATTTATCATCTTCCATTATAAGAACATAAACCAGTGTGTTGTATCATCATGATTAAACTGGAAATTCCTAAAAATAAAAATTTGAGATTTCATTCTGTAAAATTGATTCATTTAAATCTTGAGCCTGAGGTTTTATGATTTAATTTCTTCAAAGGCAGAGAAATAGGTATTTAGAACGATCGTCTATTTTCAGTTTTGCTATTTAGGAGCAAAAGTTGCCAGACAAGCTGGTAAGCTTATTGGTCAATTCACCTTAATTGCTTTTCTCCAGCGATGGAAAATTTTAATTTCCTATCACATTTATAGCCATCACATTTGAGAAAGAGCGAAATAGGTTAATGAAACCATTATAATTTCATTCAAATGGGGTATATTTTAAAAGCTCAATTAAAGAAACAGATACCAGGGCACAACATTTTGTTTTGCCCTATAGAGACCACCGCTTTGTAGCACCTATAAAAGACATCACACAACACACTTTTTTAATGCTAAAAATGAATGTGAAGTCATTATCATCACTAAACATATCTACAAAGTAAATTTATTATAAAATATGTTTTATTGAAATTAATTTGTTTCTTCATACAATAATGTTTTATCAAGTTCTCTCTTTTAATGAAAATATAACAAAGAGATTTTTAAAGAACACTCAGAGTTAGACTGAGTTGGAATTTTAAATTCATTACTTAATAGTTTTTAATTTTTAAATGAAGTAATAAACCTCGTTAATCATCAGTTTAATCATCAGTTTATTTATCTGTATGATAGACATATTAATATTACTAGCTCCAATGTGATGGGAGGAATAAGATAGTAAATATAAAAATCATAGTGAATGATTTACAAGTTGTCAACTAATTCTGTCTCTTATTGTCACTATTATTATGCCACAGCTTTTAGGGCTATGAAACATTAAAAGTTCAATGATACATTTTCTCCCCCTAAACATACTGTTTTATAGGTAAAAAAGCAGAGAAAATAATAATATGTTAACATTGCACCTAGATCTTACCTAAATACTTTATCTATATTAATTCATTTATATTGTCAATGACCATATTAGGTAAAATTCGTGAGTAAAGCTGTTGTACAGATGACAGGAAAGGGCATCATAGAATAGGAGATTGCTCAAACGTATACGGCTACAGCTGAACAGGAACATGAACCCAGGCATTTTGGATCCAGAGCCACTGTTTTTTGAATTGTTTTCACTACAGCATTAGAATTGTATATACTTAATGTGAACCCTTGAATTTTTGTACAAGAGCATACCTAAAAAAATTGAAATACTTCAGCATGTTTCTACAAGTAGCCCTTTCTAGGTTACAAAATCTCAAATAACAGAGAAAGGAGAAATGGTGGTCCTCACCCACATTCAGTGACTTTTCTCCAGTTGTAACTCAGGCATCAAGACACCTGCCTTTGTGCACAAAATCTTCCACATTGTCAGTGTGTAAGAAATTCTTTCACATTCTACTATTTTCCCAGCATTTCTTACCCAGACAAGTAAAATTCTCAAGGGCATTCAGCTGTGACCTTTCCCCACAAAGACTACTGATCCTTTTGGCACAAATGATCCATGTCCTTCACCTGAATTATTTACTGCACATCTGCTCTGGGCATAGTACCAGATAATTTAATGAGAGAAATTCAATGTGACTGTCCCCACTTTCTAGAAGAGGACAACATTTTAAAACAAATATGCAGTCATAATCTACAACCTTATTATGAAATCTTAGGAGAAAAGAATGTCTGCCTCCAAAACAGGCATACACACACACACACACACATACACATACATATACACACATACACATACATATATACACACATATATATGTACACACATACATATATATAAAAAGAATTATATATAATCATATTATATATATATAATTATGACATTTGGTTATAAATGTAGTTAAGAATTGTGTTTTAGAATTATTTTCTGCTCTCCACTCAATAACAGGAACCCAGATATTGATTTATTTCTGTGTTTCTATGGGGATGCATATAAATTCTATTTCATTCTTAGAAACACAATGGCATTTTTTGTGAAATTCCAGGCTTATGAAGATATACTTTAGCTCTAAACAAAAATCGTTTGTCTTCTAACAACACTTCTGATACCAACTGTGTCAGTTTTCTATATCAAGCAATTTTCCATTTTTTTTGCAGATACCAACTAGTTGTCCCACAATTTAGTTTGATTTTGAGACTACCCAGATTTAGTGTAGATCCCATAGCTTAAGAGCTTCGAATGGCCTACTTCAGATGTCAATCACAAATAGTCGATTGCCAAGTTACTCACTTCTGTCTGAATTGACTAAAATCAGGAGTTCCCATGAACCCCTCCTCAGGTTTTGCTATAATGGCTTATAGAACTCAGGTAGAAACTTTACTTAATATTATCAGTTTATTAAAAGAATATCATAAGTATACAAATGAACAGCTAGATGAAGAGGTATATAAGGTGAGGTCCAGAAAGGCCCCAAGAGCAGAAGCATCTACCCTCATGGAATTAGCATATAACACTGTCTTGGCAGGTGGATACATGTGTTCATCAAACTCGACACTCTTTTAATCCCATAGTATAAGAATACTTATGGAGACTTTATCACATAGATATGATTGATTATTAACTCAATCGTCAGTCCCTATCTCTTTCTTAGAAAATGTGGGGATTGGGCTGATATTTCAAAGTTTTTAATCCTATTACTCAGAAATTGCATGGGTTTTAGGAGGTCAGGAACTAGCGACAGAAACCAAATAAATATTTCTTATGTCGTAGCCTTTCCACCCTGGTCAATTGTGGTAAGAATGAAGGGGCCCTGCTCAGATATCATTTCAATAAAACTTGCTGCAAGGTTTGTGTTTAGTGGATAGCCTCCAGCTACTACACCTTTAGATCAGCCACCATGTTTATAAGATACTGTGTTCTCTGTGGGCTCTTCTCAGATAGTGATGGAACTCTGAGAAATAGAAGAGTCGCCTTGGCAGATGCAGGACTCTTCTAACAGAAAGTCTTTTCTTGGTGCTCCTCATAAAACTGGCCAAGACTTTCTCAGAGCTGTATGTCAAGCTGAGACTCCCCGTCCAAACCTCATCTTTCTTCTTGCACAGACATTGAATTTGCATTGTTGTCTGATGAGTGCCCTTGCTGTGTTCATACTCCCTCACTTATTAATCTCTCAGTCTATTATGTCGTCATGTGTTTCTAGGAAGATATGAACTGATAGCAGGTCCTGCACTTTATCTTCTGTTCTGTAAAAAAATATATAAGGTCTAGAAACGAAAATGGAAGCTTTCTCAATTGGGTAGAAGAATAGCATCAGGGATCACCCACATCATTGGAGTCTCAAGTTCACTTAGTTCTTTTTTTTAAAGAGTTATTTTATTCTGTGTGTGTGTGAGAGAGAGAGGGAGAGAGAGAGAGAGAGAGAAAGAGGAGGGGAGGGGAGGGCCCAGAGCGGTCTTCATAGTCGTACATCATTAGTTGTGACATAGTTTTATTCTACAAAGGTGGATGAGGGGCTGCACAGGGTGGGAACCAAACCAGGGGCCTCCTGCATGGGAGGTGAGAACCTTCGCCACCATTCTGGCAGTTACCATTTGCACCACAGTTTAGCAAATGGATTTTGCAGGAGCAGGGGCTGGGATTTGATCCCTGGACCTCATGATTGCAAGGCCAGCATTCAACCAGCTGAGCTATCCTAGCATCCCCTCAAGTTCACCTAGATTTGACAGAACTGTTGTACCTGTATCTGTGATATAATGAATGCATCTGTATGTAATTATATTTAAATATGTTACCCATTATTTCAGTTTTTGTTTAGTTTTTGTTGGAGTATTTGATTCCTTTTTTATGAGCAGAAATGTTGGTAGGAGACTGAGTCTGCCTTCCTTTTTGAAAATGTATAACCACACACTAGCTTTCTCAATTAAATAAAGCTAAAGTAATGCTACCTGATTATTTAAAAGCAAACAATAAAATACAATGCACTTATAGAGCATGAAGGGTTTTGATAGAAGCAAAAGAAAACTCTGTTTAAAAAATACATTCCTTATAATAATTAAAGAATTTTCCAGGAGGGACATGGGCAAATTCACAAATCATAAAATTCACAAGGAAACAAATCACAAAAGAATGACAACCTAAGAATCAACAAACAGCAGGATAAGACTCACCAAGATGACAAGAACAAAGAGTCCTAAAATTAATCATTAGGCAGAAAAAAATAATTCTAGATGAGTTGTTCTCATATACCAGAAGAAATAAAGAGCTAAAGAAATTAGTCAATAAGTGTGCAAATCCAAACAAAGACTATGGCTAGAAAATTTTTTTTTGATAATAAGTTGTGTTAAAAGAAAAATCGAACTAAATAGAACATAATAGCATATAAATTGGCAGAAAGTGATTGGATTTTAACTTTTCTGAAATCCTGCTAATGGTTAGGAGTAAGGTACAGATAACATTTAATAGAAGTTTTGATAAGTTCATATATTAAAATTTCTAGGGTAATTACTACTAAAAATAACAATAGGAAATATAATATAAAATAGCAGAAAAATAAAGACAATTAAATTAACCCATATAAGGCTAGTGAAGGTAAAAAGCAAAAATAAAATAGCAATTTCATGTCAAAAGTTATGTTCTGAAGTAAAATACACCAATTAAACGTGGCCAGACATCACATTTTAGATGGAGACAGAAAACAACGGTACTGTCTCCTTTCAAATGGTACGTATAGTGAGTCTTATCTCATTGGGCTAAATTCAAGGTATCACTAGGTTTACCATATGTACCATTTGAAAGGGGACAGTACCATTGTTTTCTGCCCCATTTAAAATGGTACATCTGGTCAGCTTACTATTACATCTACTAGGCGAGAATCTTCTAGAACTTTGGCTTATCTGAGGCAAGATTTCACCAAAATAAAATAAATTGTTATTAAACTATTTTGTTAATTTGGTATTTAAATGAGAAAAAATGGAATTTTCTTTACATTGCTCTATAAGCTAAAATTAATTCAAGGTGGAATAAAAATAATGTAAGAGATTAAATTCTAAAATTTTTAGAATTCATTTCAGAAAAATATATTCGTGAAAGGAAAGCAACAAAACAATTGACTCAAAATCATAAAACAAAACAATGACTATGTATAATGACTATATAATTGTTATTAATCAAAAGACTACAAATTATAAATAAGAATTTCTAATTGAGAAAAATTATTTTCAATACATAAAAATGATATATAATATTATTCAGAATGTTTAATAAAAACTTCAAAAACGAGCAAGAGACAGACCAAAAAATATATAACAAAGAATAAAACCTCAAACTGCATTTGACAGAAGGGGAAATCTGAGTCATCATTAAAACAAAAATATGCTCCAATGTATTAGCAATATGAAACTACAAATTATAATCACAATGGGGTACCATTTTATATGCAACCACATTGTTATAAAAATTCATAGCCTTCAAATATCAAATATTGGTGATGATGTGAAATGACAGAACTTTCATATTGCTGGCAGGAGGACATGTAAATTAATACAAACACTTCAGAGAATTACTTGGCATTATCAGGATAAATTAAAGATAGATTTGGGGGATGTCCGGAAAACATTTAATCATGTTATATGAAAAATAGAGGCATTTATGGCTGGATTTTTTTCCAGATAGCCCTCATATGTCCAATGACTAGGAATTTTACTTCTTAGTATTTATCTGAAAGACACAAAAACACCTTTCAGATAAATATTAATCTACTCCAAGAGGCATAGGTATCTTCATTGGAGATAAGACACCCATTTGTAGTAGAATGAAAAAACAAAATGTGTTATATCTGTACAGTGTAATACCACGTAGTGTTACAAGTGGATGAACTTCAGCGGCCTGCGGTAGTGTGGAGAGTTAATGCTATATCAGGGTGAAGAAAGAAAGGGTTGCAGAAGGAGTCTGCCCACAGCAGCTGTAAATAACCCTGCAAGGTCCCTCATGATGCTTCCTTCCCACCCAGAAGGTGGCTCCAGATGCTGACAGGTGTAGGTGTCCTTGGTGGTAATTGACCACAAGTGACAAAGCACTGCAAGCTGGCATAGGTGGGGTAGTTGGTGGTAATGGGCCATAACGGATGGGGAATAAAGACCCTCCCACTGCCTTCCCCATGGGGATATCAAACAGGAGGGCCAGGGAAGCAAGGAGAGGTGCTTGGAATGGAAGTTTTGAATGCAGGGGGCACCAGCTCAGCGTGTCTGGCAGCGACAGCTCTGGTGTTAGGCCCTGGTAGTGTGGCGGGAGGTGACAGGAAGTCATTTTTTTTTTTAATATTTATTTATTTTATTATTATTATTTTTTAATTGTTTTTTGACAGAGAGACAGAGAGATACAGAGACAGAGAGAGAACTGAACTGGGGGAGCTTCCAGTTCAGCACATGGTTCCGCACAGGCTGGGCCAGGATTTGATCCTCAGTCCCCAGCGCTGCAAAGTGAGCGCTTAACCCACTGAGCCATCCCGGCTTCCCCCAGGCAGTCTTTGAGGGTGGAAAACTTGGGAAGCCTGGATGGCTCAGTGAGTTAAGTGCTTGCTTTGCAACCCTGGGGACCGAGGATTGAATCTTGGCCCTGGCCTGTGTGGACCCACATGCTGAACTGGGGCATGCGTCACACGTGGGAGGCCCCCAGCCCAGTTTCTGTTCTACATTCCCCGCCTACTTGTATGGAATAAAACGATGTCAAAAACTGATGAGGTACAACTATGGAGACTGCTCTGGGTCCTTCCACTTCTCTCTGTCTCTCTCTGTCTCTGTCTCTCTCTGTCTGCATCAAAAACAATAAAATAAAGTTTTACAAAAAGCAAAGAAAACCACTGCCTTCTCAGGTTATGAGTTCTCTGACAATAAATGGTTATTCTATAACCCAACTCCTGTGTCGAGCTATTGACTGAACAGCGCAGAAGGCACAAACCCAGACTTGGTTGCACTCTGGTAACAGTGCAATAAAGAAAACAGCAGTGTACAGATAGATTCAATGTTTTTCTGAAGGGAGAGGAAGTGTCACTGATGAATAGAGATCAGAGTGGCCAGTAATGAGCACAAGTGACAAAAACATGGCAAATTTTTGTTGAATTTTGTGTCAAAATCATTGGCTGACTGTGAGAAGCATAGCAGACAAAGTACACATTAATAGAGAAACATGAAAATCTTAACTGAAAATCTTGGCATGAGTAAGATGTGTGCAGAAAAGGTCCCGAAGAAGCTCAAAGAAAAACAAAAGCAAAGGAGAGTCAAAGTTTGCCAAGACCTATTGGAGAGACAAGACGATATTTTGGGCCATGTTATCACTGGTGATGAAACATGGGTGTACCAATACAACCCTCAAATAAAGTGTCAAAGTGCACAATGAAAGTCAGCCAGTTCTCCAAAACCAAAAAATGTTTCATAGGTCCAAATCCAGAGTCAAAACAATGTTGCTAACCTTTTTTGATATCAGAGAGACTGTCCACGACAAATTTGTACCAACTGGACAGCCAGCCAACCAAGTTGACTAGCTGGAAGTGCTTAAAAAGCAGCATGAAAAGTTAGACAAAAACAACCTGAACTTTTCTCCGGCAACTCATGGCTCTTGCATTATGACAATGCACCAGCTCACACAACACTGTCTGTGAGGGAGTTTGTAGTCAGTAAACAAATAACTGAATTGGAACACCCTCCCTACTCAGCTGATGTGACCCCCAATGACTCTGTTTTTTTTTAAATTAATTTATTTATTTTATTGTTTTTGACAGAGAGAGAGAGAGAGAGAGAGAGAGAGAGAGAGAGAGAGAGATACAGAGACAGAGAGAGAACTGAACTGGACTGAACTCCCCAGTTCAGCATATGGTTCCGCACGGGCCGGGGCCGGGATTCGATCCTTGGTCCCCGGCGCTACAAAGTGAGTGCCCAACCCACTGAGCCATCCTGGCTTCCCCACCAATGACTCTTTTTCTTTTCCTAAAGATAAAGGGAATATTGAAATGAAGACATTTAATGACATTTGGGACATCAACGGTAATACAACAATGGCTCTGATGGCCATTCCAGAAAGAGTTCCACAATTGCTTTGAAGGGTGGACTAGGCACTGGCCTTGGGACATAGCTTCCCAAGGGGAGGATTTTGAAGGTGACCATATGGATGTTCAACAATGAGGTATAGAGCACTTTTTCTAGCATGAGTTTATGAACTGAATTGTCCAAACTTGTTTTTGAAACTGAATTTAGGCAAATTCTGAAAATGCATTTTTTATTACATTGTAAAAAAGAAAATACCAGCCTCTTTATATTTCAGCTTCAGAAATAAAAAATTTGGATCATGCCTAGCTTGAACTTAATTAAAGTAGATGTCAAAGACATCCTGCTTCTTTCCATTTAAATTTTCCTCATACAGAGAATCTCATATATGTATATACAATTAAATGTACTGCCTATGCTTAGCATTCTCAAATAGCCAACAATAGAGCCATAATTTAAATTATTGCTTTATTTTAAAATATAAAAACTTACTCCTTTCCTGACTAAACACCAGAGTTGGGTGAAATCTCACAAGTAGATTTCATTTTCCCGAAGACCATGGAAACAATACAGCTTTGAACAGAATGTAGTCAAGGGAGACCAAGCATTTCACCGTTACAGTATCTGCTTGGCTATGATACCGGAGCGAGCGTGAACTCTCCTCGCGTGGTATCCAGGTTCTTGGTGTCCTGAACAAAGAATTGAGTGAGACCCGGAAAGACAGTAGCAAAAGAACAGTTTATCAGAAGTGATCGTACACTCCAAAGAGGTAGGAGTGGGCTGGAGCAGACAAGTGGCTTAAAAGCCCGATAGCAAGGTTACAATAGCTTTCGTTCTCTTTAATTGTAAGGGGTTATGTGTATTTGGCATGGATGTTTTTCATTGGTATCTTTGATTGACAGGACACTTTTATATAATCTTTTCTTGACTGTGCACATGCACCTTTCTAGACTTCAGTCTGTTATAATGATATTAATGAGTTTCTGGGTGTATGCAAGATGTTATATTGATGGTGCCATGAGTCTAAGGTGAGATGAAGGTCATTGTATCAGGCGTTAGTGACTGGTTTAGGCCAGTGGGTATTTTGTACCCTTGAACTTCCTTATTGTGGTGAGTGGTAACGCAGATAAGGGAAAGGTCTGGGTGGAGAACGGGAGGTCTCCTGTCCTTGTGGACAGTTGTTTTCTGAGGACATGTTGGACATGTCGGAGACCAAATTCCTACCTCTGGCTGCATGCCTAATTGATCCAAAGGCTGGAGAGATTTCTTTCTGTGTTTGCAGTCTCTTAGTAAATTTCTGTGGTGCTCTTTACATTCTGATTTAATACTTATTCGATAATGAAAGTGACTTTGTTCTCTGCCTTTGTGGAGAGAATTTCTAGCTGAGAGAAGATTTTATTTTTCCTTATATTTTTCCAACAGGGATAATAGACAGGTGTTCGATTATCAAATCAATCTATCAACGTGTCTTGTCAAACTTTTCACTTAACGTCTCAAGGTGTTCAGCTTTCCTGTTTTTAAATGGGCATAATATTCCTTGACTGTTCATCTACATCACTGTGTGGTAAGAAGAGGCTCAATAAAATTATGAAAGTAAAACAACTTTGAAAATGTAAAGTGCTATGGATATAAGTTCACTCATCTTTTATCAACAGAACTCCAAAGCATCACTTCAGAAGAATTTATAAGATTTACGATTATCAAATGCTTAGAAAAGCATGAAATATACTGAAAATTTTTCATATTATAAATTTGACCAACTATCTTTATGACATAGTCCAGAAAACACTCTTATTAGCACTTCAATTTATCATGAATGGCATTCCGTGAATACATGAAGAGAAACATTCAATCCTTAATATCAGAGAAGCACTGGGAGACACATTAGTGATTTTGAGCATCAAAAGGCTTTGCATGCCTTAATATATAAACTACTTGGTGATGATAATTATGACATTTGTCTCTACCTTCATATGATACAGATACATCTTAGAAAAGCAAATAGACGTAACTTGGGGTAAATGCATTGATATAACGTATCACATAATAGATCCTACTTGAAGGATTGCACTCCCTTTAAATAGGGCAAGTAGAAAATTATGAATTTGTATAACTCCAAAAGAATTTTCTTCACCCGTTCTTTTTACTGTCCTTGCTGAGTCCCCACTGTGACATAAAACATTATTCCTTTAGTTAAATTTACTTTCTTCACACTGACACTCTTAATACCAGCTTTAAAGAAAACTATTTCCTGACAGAACCTCATTCACTTGTGATATGAGCTTTGTGCCAAGCAAACACCATTTAGATACGACCATTATTAGACTCAACTATCAGTGACACAAACACCTCGCTATAACGAAAGCACCTAAATACATATTAATAATGTAAAATTCTCTATTCAAATAGCTTAACACATAACTTAAAGAACAAATCTGGCACTGAATTTTACACATCTAGACCGAAATATATAGTTTTTTTCATGCTTTTTATGCAGAAAGACGAGGGCCCCAGGAAGAGAGCAGGGAGGAAAGAATAGAAGAGGTGAGGGAAGATGAAAGAAGAAGATGAGGTCATTCTTAAGGAGAAGTAAAGCTACTGGAAGACCAGCCAGAACTAGGTTTTGGTGGCTGAGGGCAGACCCAGGACACCATTTTGCCCCTCAAGTTAAAGTTTAGCTAATTGTAATGAAAGGCAGTATTAGTAACACTACCAGCAGGGAAAACCACCCCCTCTGTAACCATGACTATTCCAACAAGGGCCAGGTAAGGACAAGAGAATTCCACCTCCCTATGGGAGGAAATGGTCAGTGAGGACTCACCGGGAGACGCCTACAACGTCACCTTTAAACGTTGAGTATTTTGTGCCCTCATCTTGAAGATAATAAAATCCTAATCCCCTTGGTTCTTCGGGGTAGTGCACTGTCCTCCTCCTTTTTGTAAATGCACTGTTTGATTTCCTCCGTGTGTCCTTGAATTCTTTTCTGTGGCAACACCAAGAACCCATTTTCTGGCAATGGTTCCTGTTGTGTTTTTCCTGAGGGGCACATTGGCCTATTCTGCGTTTTATCTTGGTTACTTTTATGACCTTTTTGTGCACTCATTTCACTTCTTTTGAATTACAAATTCCTTTCCATCTACAGTAAGTGTGATGGAGAATGAACCATTCCAACTTTTCACCGCTTCATTTTAAATACACTCCTGTAAACTGCTGCTAGTATTCATAGCAACATATCAATATTCTACTTCTCCACAAGAGATAACAATCAACATATTCAAAAAGTTTAATTCCCATTTTATACAAAGAAACCTACTCGGGTTCAACAGAATAGAAAATATTTAAAGAATTAGAATACAATTTATGTACAAAGTTCTAAGATACTAAAATTTTATTAGTGGATGTGGTGTTAATCACTTCAGATACTTGAAATAATCACATTATTACATTTGTAAATCTCTCCCTGGTTATTATAAACTTGTTTCTTAAGGCTTCTTTCCTTAAGGATGGTATACGTATTGTTTGACCAACTCCAGGTGTAGATATTGACTGAAATCATTCACATACAGAGGCAGCAAGGAGCTCAGTTCTTTCCACCAACGCAGTGAAATATTGCAGATGAGTGAGACAAAGGAACGCAGATAAAGTTTTATTAAAATACATTTCAAGACAGAAATGGGCCAAGTTCATAGAGGGTGTGTAGAGTTTGAGTTTTACTGCTGGCCCTGAGCCAGGCCTCTGAGTGTGATGTAGACTGGGCTCATGTGATTGACATGTCTAGGTTGTATGGCTGTTTTCTTTCTGCGTATGCTCTTACCCAGAATGTATACAGAAAAATCCATGGGGAAGGGGCAAAACCATAGTGTTACTTTATAATAATTGTATTGTAGTGAGGCTAAGGTTAAGCCAAGGGCAAGCATTAACATTCTGGGCAGGCATCAAGAATCAGGAAATTCCAGTTCAGTTCTCCTTCCCTCTTATCAGGACATTCTAATCACAAAATTAGTCCCCAGAGGTTGTACCTGGCTGTGCACTGGGAAGCTGCCGTTGTTGGTGCAAAACAATGATCATAGTACCTTCTGCCCCTCGTGTCACTCATGACTAATTTCCTACATAATATTTACACGCACACACACACACATGAATATTAGCCAACAATAAAAAAGAATGAAATTTTGCAATTTACGACGACATGAGTGTACCTAGAATGCTAAGTAAAATAAGTTGGAAAGAGTAAGACAAATACTGTACGATTTTATTACATGCAGAATCTAAAAATACAGAAAAATTAACATAATAACACAGAAACAGACTTATAGATACAGAGAAGAGCTGATGGTTATCAAAGAGCAAGGGAGAGAGGAAATAAACAAAAATAAAATTTTAAACATAAAATAAATAAACAGTGGTTGTTGCCTATTAATTCAATTATATATACACTCCCTTTGTTTCTTTTTTCACAGTCCGAAAATTTTGTGTTTGACTTTTTTTAAGGATTTATTTTATTGTTTTTGGGGGGGGCAGGAGGGAGAAAGAGATAGTTGGAGAGGGCCAGAGCAGTCTCCATAGTTGTACATCATTAGTTGTGATGTGGTTTCATCCCACACAGGTTAATGTGGGGCTGTGCTGGATGAGAACTGAATCTGAGGCCTCCCACATGGGAGGTGAGAACCTTCCCCATGGAGCCATCTCTGCAGTTAGCAGTTGCACAGCAGTTCAGCATATGGGTTTGCACGGGCCTGGGCTGGGAATTGAACCCTGGACCTCGTGATCACAAGGTAATCACTCAACAGCTGAGCTCTCCCAGTATCGCTGTGTTTAAACTTAATTAATTGTATTTCATCATACACTTTGTGTTTTAGAATGCTGTCAAAATGAATTTGGTAACAAATATTTTTAAAATTCTATTTTATTATTTAGCTAAGATCTGAATACAGATCTATTGAATCCCGTAGTCTAGGTTCTTACACTGTACATCCTATTTTGACCCAGTTTGGCTCTACTCATTGGCTATCATGCTGTGGATGAGTTTAATTCTAACTAGTAACCCAAATGAAAAATGAAGCAACTTAGAACATAAAACGAATGCAACTCAACCTGTTTATGAACCTAAAACTATTTTTAAAATCATACATTTAAAATAAAGATTACTTTTAAAATATCATTTATATCTCAATTTCTGACAGCTTGGCTTGACTACCTGGTATTCCACCACAGGCAAAGGCAAATGCTGATATTTTAATGGCTGTTAAGAAAACTTGAACTTAAAAATAAATGACAGGCTTAACAAAGGCTTAATTACTGTCAGACGCAATGTTAAAAAAAAAAGAAAAAGAAAGAAAACAAAACCAGATTTTATCTCCATACCTGCCATGAAAATACATCTCCTTTAAAGAAAAATGTTATTTGCATTTTAAAATATGAGATCTGCTAAGCAAGCATTACTCCTCTGTTTAATTATCAATTACTTTCCTTTAGACATAAGACCAGTCTAACAGATAGAATACATTTATCTGCAGATGT
>PVKE010041029.1:0-14348 GCA_004027555.1 Craseonycteris thonglongyai | reverse complement strand
AACTGACACACATGTTCATGTAAGGGAGCCAGTTAGACATTCTCATTTTGGAGAGAGAAGAGACAGGAAGACTTAGAAAAGCAGGGCAGCAAGTGAGGACAGGGATGCTGAAGGATGACAGACAGTGTTTGAGGACAGGAACGGAGAGAATAAAAAGAGGCAAGCAGCATATGCAGACCGTCGTGAAGAAATCCACTCTGAGACTTTGTATGTCTTACATTTTTCTTTCCCTGAAAGGGCATTGGGTTGACTTCTGTTTTATTCACTGACATAACCTTTACTTTTCTCTCTGAGAGTTACCTCGGGAGTCCAATGCAGATTTGACTGGTTCATTTGGCATGATTTAATACCTTAGTTAGATTTTCAGAAATCTTGCCAATATTAGCATTGTGTGCAGACGCTTCACAAATGACTGGTGTGTTGGGACTCCAGTGGAGATGGTGCTGTTAAATCACACAGCAGACTGCTCTGCCTGTCTCTGAGAAGAGGACAGCAGTGTAGCCGCTTCTGGATGCCGCCCTGCAGGTGAAATGTGGAGACTTTTCGGGGAGTGCCTGGTGGAAATTTCCAGCATGCTGTTGGGTGAAAATATAGGAGAGACAAAGCAGAGGCACAGAAATGGTGGTTACCACTGCCATGGTGAGTATGTCAGCCTCTCTCACCACTTGGTACATGTAACTGCAGGTCCAAGTACACACATGGTAGATAGGTAAGAAGACTGCAGGGGCAGGAAAAAGGGCAGAAAGTGCCCACTAAAACAAATCATCACTAAAAGCATACAGACAGACAGACTGGAACAGTGTACAGACCCCGTGGCCTGCCCCTTCTGATTGAGTGACCTTGAGTCATTTACCTTGACTTTAGTGTGCTCTAGTCTCATTGTTCTTAAATACAAAATAAAAAAAACAACAGACTCTCTGGCCATGTTCTGATTCATTAGCCATTTGAGAAGCCCTTACTTCCCTTTCCACCTTCTCCACCCCACCATGTGGGTTGATTTTTCCCATTTCTAAGTTGCTGAGAACTACGGTAACAACCTCATATGGCTGTCACTCAGATAGAAAAACATTATTGCTTTTCAAAATAGGATAGAGTTACAGCAGGGATATAAAATGTTGGCTTCCACCAGGTAATTTCAGACGTCCTATTGGCTCCTCTGCTCTCCACAAATGCTCTCTTCTTTTGCCCACTGGCCTGAAGCTACCTATTCTCCTTGAGCAAGGTCAGATAAAAGAGCTATAATTTAATTTCTGTGATTTATCGAACACACAAATCATGGGACCCCAAGGCTCCAGCTACAAAACATCCTTGCATAATTTTGGATCATTGGGACAGTAACATAACAAGATTACCACACACCTTCAACACCTGCCTAATTTGAGCTTTCCTTCTTTAGATATGCAAATAGTGAAGTAGCTGTGATGACAGTGTCTAGCTGCACACCTAGAGTCATTGGAAGGCAAGAATGATGATAGGATAGGCATTTAACCTCCAACAGGTCTCACCTAACATCTTGGGAATATTGTGCTACTCGAGATGTCCTTGAAGGCCATGCACATAGGGTTTTTGCATTTATTTTAGACTCTTGACCTTCTCCTATTTTTGTTGCTGGGAATTTACTATTTTCCTAGAGTCAACGCCCCTCTACCAGAGCAAAAGACAGGGTGTCCTCACCATACTGGTCATTCAGGAGAGTAAAGGTCAACCTTTTCTGGTACATATAGTAAATGCTGAAACAGGGCTTTCTGAGGGAAAAGAACCAGAAAGGCTGACAGCCAAACTTGGTCATGATTTATGTTCTTTATCAGAAACAAGAAGTACAGCATCCCCGCTACCTCCATGTGACCACAGACTGTGTTGACCAACTTCTCAGCCCAGTGCTCTGCTCCTCTGCAGTCATATACTCACAGCCTGGCACAGCCTCTGCCATGAGTAGCACCAAAACATTTAATGAATGAGTAATTATGGCCAACAGTTTTATTTATTTTTCTCTAGCAGGATTTAATGAAATATAGTTTACTTTTTTAAAGCTCTAAGTGCTTCCATATCCCAAGCGCTTATATTAAAAACAAATTATGTAGAGGAACGCTACACTTTCCCTATCAAAACAGCAGTGAAAATAGTAGGAATTCTTGAGAGTAGTGGGAAATATATGCACATTAAGATGGACACCGTTACTATTAATATTGTTATTATAATTTTGGGACAAGTCATTGCTAAATAACTACTAAAATGTATACATATTTTTTATTATAAAAGTTTATAAATTATAAACAAATTAGAAAATATAAAACACCTGTTATTGAATTCCTGAGTAATAACTTTTAATATTTTCATTATTATGGCCTTTATTTTGCTGTGTTTTGAATGTTTTCTCTCCTTTTCTGTCTGTCTGTCTATCTATATATATATATACACACTAGCTATTAGCATATAAATGTATACATGTATATGTTTCACATAAAATGAAACTAAATATACATATCTGTACATAGTGTGTGCATAGTTTACATATTTAAAATTTTGTATCCTGATTTTTTTATACTTTATCTTATATTGTAATTATCTTCATGTCATTAAATGATCCTCAAAAATATGATTTAATTTTTTTTATTTTAGATTAAAGTATAGTTGACACACAATATTATATTACTTTCAGGGAGTAACATAGTGATTCCACAATTATATACCTTATGATGTGATCACCATGATAAATCTAATAATCATAGCCACATACAAAATTATTATATTATCCGGAATCAATGTATTTCTTGTGCCATACATTATATCCTTATAACTTACTTGCTTATTTTATAACCAGAAGTTTGTGATTTGGAAACATTTTTAGTTAATAACGAGCAATCACACAGGAGTGGCACAGTCCTTGAGACTAAAAATACTGTTCCTGTAAGTGAGTCTGCCATGTCCTGCCTGTTCTGTTCCCAGAGTTCCGCACCTCTTTTCTAATCTCTTAGTGCTCCCCACACCTTGATCTCAAAGAATGACTGCACTTGCCAGTATCTTCTCCTCTGGGCTTCAGTTTTCCTACAGCACAGCAGATGATCATTGAGATCATTGAATGAGAGACAAAAACTTTGTTTCACACCTCATTATTGGGAGACATGAATTAATTTGTTTGGTTGAATTAAGGGAAAGGTAACACCACTTATTGAGCTTAATGAAGAAATAACTCAAAGTAGAAAGCACAGAGTTTTGAAAATGCCTTCCTCTTAGGGGTTTTGTGGATTCTAAGTCAGGCAACACTCATGTTTAGGAAGACACTGGGCAATCGATTTTCTTCTAGAAGAACTGCCAAATTGTCTGGCAGAGTGGGTGATGAGAAAATAGTGTCTGGAACTAAACTTGTCTCTTCCACCTGAAAGGTGTAAATCTATACATGGTATTTCTTTCTTTTCTATGTGTAATTTTCCTCTTATGTAAAAGAGTGGCAAAACTTGTATTTATTTTGGTGTTTGAGAGGAACAGATACATGGATGTATGAGGAGTTCCTGGCACACAGGAGCTATGCAATCCGTGTTCATTCTGAATGCATACAGGCACTCGTGCGCAGACACACATACACGCAAACTTCGCTCAGAATGTCACAGCAAGGAGAGACTTGGGATGGTCACTGTCATGCCACTCCAATGATTAGTTTAAAAACCCTTACTACTTTTTACATCAGATTTTTTTTATTTAAATTGACTTTTTTCTTCTCATTCCTCTGTTTAATCATTCATTCCTGTCACACCTGGGTTATTAGGTTTACTGAGACAATGGCTTTTCTTAAATGCCATTGTTTTTCTAATTGAACCCATTATATGTGTGAAAATCAACACCTTCACACAGTCCAGGCATTTTCTTGGCTATAAAATCAATTACTTTATTATTTATTTGTATCTAATTTTTCTTTATGTTTTAAACATGAGTGTTGCTTTCTACTAGACCTTATCCATGTTCTTGATAATATCGTACAGTCCTTCAGCCTGCAGACTGAACTAGCACTTTATAGTCTGATCAATCTGACAAAAAATAATGGGTATTAAATGATAGTTCCCACATACTGAGATACTCAATGGTTATTCTAACATATTACTTAATGTTACAGTTTAATTTTTTTAAGTTTTTGAAAGATTCATTTTTATTGTTTTTGACAGAGAGAGAGAGAGAGAGAGAGAGACACAGACAGTAAAAAGGAGGAGGGCCCAGAGTAGTCTCCATAGTTGCACATCATCAGGTTCCTATATAATTTCATTCCACCGGTGGGTGTGGAGCTGTGCAGGGCAGGCACTGGCCAGGAGCCTCCAACTTAGGAAGCGCACCCCAGGGAGAACTAAACTGGGGCACACCCCAGTTCAGCATATGGGTCTACACAGTCTGGGGCTGGGATTCGATTCTTAGACCCTGAGGCTGCAAGATGAGGGCTTAACCATCTGAGCCATCCCAGCATCCCCAACGTTACAGTTTTAGTATGCCCTCATGCATAACTAATTAGCTATGTTCCACTAAGACAACCAAGTCCACTTTGGTCTCAGTTCTTCTGAGGCAGTATTCTTTCTTCCTCTTAGGTTTGAAATGTTTCTGCTGTTATGATAGTGGTAGTGGCAGTTGTTGTTTACTTGCGTGTGTGTTTGTTTGTTTTAACTCCTCAGGAGTTAAGTCACACTTTTAAAGTTCCCACATTTTTTTCTTTTTAGACTTTTGGTAGTTTGCTCATTACCACGGGATTAATATAATTTATGAATAGATGTCAGAGACAATAATTTGAATAAGAAAATGTGTATAAAAATACCTCTGAATTTTAGAGAATTTTGAAGAAATACTGTGTCAAAATTAGTCCCTTACCCATCTACCCACCCCCAATCTTCTCTGACCGACTCCTGCCCCTAGCCTTGCAGACATCCATTTTTGCTCAGTCTCTACCTTTAATCAGATATTGGTACTGTATGCACCAGAGGATCAATTTTACTTATGGGGATGTGTGCATGTTTTTATTTTGTTTCCGTCTTTTAAAAAAATCACAAACAATGACAGTAAAGTGCTATGTAGAGTGGTTACATTATTGTTAGATTCTGCATTCTATAAAATCAGGAGTGACTAACATTCAGGCTAAAAATGCTTCCTTTAATTATAGAAAACATCAGTCTGCACATCACATGGAGTAAAATGGGGAGTTTCATTCCAATTAATCCAAAGACAAATGCACTTCTGATTTCCAACTTTTAAAATCTGAACACATGGCTTCAGCAGAATTAATAGGGCTTTGATGCATCCCTGATAGGTTTGACTCTTAGATTTCAATAGTTGGCCCTATTCCTGTGTTTGATGCTGTTGTTCATCTGCACATTTCTGCTCCCCAAAGACAAGGCTATTTCAGAATACACATTTATTTTCATCAAACCAGAGAGGATATTTTAGAAAAATAAATACCTGCTACCTTTTTCCCCTACCAGTGTGATTTGGATGATTTTATAGTAAATGAAAGGGATGAATAAACGTGATTTGAGAGACATTAAGATTATAAATATGGACAAAAATGTTTGGCTTCTTGTCTCTTATCCAACAATTAATTTCATGAAAGAGGATTCTGATAGTTTAAAAACAATGCATGAAAATGCACACTGGTCTTTGATAGGAGTTCTAAAAGGCTGCAGAACTGAGATGATATCCATCACAGAAAATCAATTTCCTGTAAATGGTAAAAAGCAAAGATTTTAGACCAACATTGGATATTCTCCAGAGTCTGTTTTCTACTTGTTTTCTGGAAGAGCCCAATGAAAATTTGAAATAGATATCTTGTACCCTCACTTAATTTCTCATCTTATTATCATCATTGGTGATAAAAAAGTTAATATTTTATGTATATTTGTAAATCCTGTTTTCTTCCACAAACTATTCAGTACAATTAGAAAAAATAAATATTAGGTGCTCCCTGTTTGCAATGTGACCCTCAATACTAGTGAAAAATGAAGAAAAGATAAATGTTAAGTAATACGTCGTGGAGTACTGCCCTTCAATCATCTGGTTGGCAGAAACCCAAAGCAAATTGGAAATGAAATAGGAGGTTTACAAATATTTAGATGAGGTTAAAATTTTCTATAAATTCAAAATGACTTCTATTATCTATCAGTCATTTAGGACTAATTCTAATAATTGATAAAAATCATTTAAGAATTGTGGTGCTTGTTAAACAAAAAACCTTCATGACCAAAAGTTATTTTGAAAAGAAAAAAAAAGGAAAAAAGAACTAGAGTGCTTTTATACATTTTGTTCAGGGGAAGAAATATGTCAGTTGTTTTGAAAGAATTTACAGTTGGTTGCACATACAGGAGAGAGGCACTTCTATGAGAGGAGCACAATCTGTATTGAAGAAATACTTATTATTTTGATTGGTTACAGACAACAGTATTGAAAATTCATGCATACGCAGAGGCTACTAAGTGACTAGACTTTGACTGGTCCCCCACAACATACATTCAGGAATGTGAACAGTCTTTTGTCAGCTGTCTTCACACCCCACCCTACCCCCACCTACTAACAGGATAGTTGCTCTGTCTCTTCCTCTCACTTTTCAGCCTACTGTAATTTAATTTAGAATATTTCATTGTGTTCCCTATTATATCATTTGGTAATATGTTACATGCAAATTTATAGTTAGAAAATGTTTCTATTTCTTCATCTCTGGATTTCAGGAAACGAAAATCAGCTCCCTGCTCATGTAAACTCCACTATGAGAGTCACAGGAAACACATTCTCAGCAGTTCACTTCCTCTTCTTATTCTTTGTTACATTGTTGTGCCTCTCACTACCCTGAGATGTATGGAGCCTAGTAAAAGCCAGCAGCTTCCACAGGAAAAGAGCTGGGTCAGAGACACCCAAGAATACTATGGAATCTCCTTTGCAAGAGAAAGTTCAAGGGAGTTTGAGAGAAGCCAGGCACTTTCATCAAGCAAAGTCTATTTATTTAGACAAATACATTACCAGAAAACAAAACCAGTTCTTCTTTTAAAAAAATATCATTTTATATTTAATTTTAGTTAAATATTAATTTCATGTTTATATTACATTTTCTATATAATATTGTTTCTTTTTAAAAGCTTTGATATTTTTGGAATAGCCATAACAATTAGTACAGTATCTTGCTTTGGGAATTCAATGAATAATTGTAGAATAAATAAAGGTAAAATGTATGAGAGTTTCTGTGTTCCTAGGACCGATTTATTGTTTCTGAGAAAAAATTAGTTAGGAATTCATTTTCTTATGCATAAGTAAGCTTTGGCAATAAAACGTTCAATTTAGTTTATTAAGCACCATGAATATATTCTAGACATATGTGTTAGCTATATGACTATACCCAGGTTTCCTTTTCTTATTCATTGTTTTCTTCTTTGTGTCCAGCTAGCTGCTACTTATCTCTCAATATATTTTCATTCTAGAAGCAATGCAGCTCTTTGATCAAGCAAACAGGTCAGTTAAAGAAAGGATCCCAGTGAATTACATGAAAAGCATCCTAGAGGAAGTAGGAGGGGCCTTAGCTCCACCCTGGCTCTACTCTCACTGTCTTCATCTACTTGACCAAGTCACTTGCTCCTACCTGTTCTATTCCCTCCTAATCAAGTAGTGCAAGTCATATATCCCTTACCAGTATTACAAGTTTTGGGTGAGGATCAAATAAGAATATCAGTGCACTCTAAAATATAGAAAATGTTACCGGTATATATGAATACTTATCAAATGGTATTATTTGTACAGTGATGTTAATAATATTGGTTATGTATTGACCAATCACGTATCAATTGATAATATCAATTAATAGTGGTAGATCTATACTTAATAAACAAAGTAGTATTTTCTCTTCTACCCTTTCAATGTTGATTTAATCATAATCAGTAGCTCTTCCTACCTCTAAGATATTTTGAGGTTCAAAGTTGGCTACAGAACAGAAAGGTTATATGATGATTATAAAATGTGTTAAAAAGAAAGTCATTCAAAATGCTAAGTGCAGTTTTGTCTCATCTCATCTAGGTTTAATTACCTATAATTTAGGGAAAGTAGATTTAAGATTAATTAAGCCTTTTTAAATATGATTCCTTCACAAAAGTATCAGACTTTGGAGTACACTTTTAGTTAATATATTAATCTAATTCTTCTGTTGTAGGAAAAAAAATTATATATATATATATATGTGTGTGTGTGTGTGTGTGTGTGTGTGTGTGTTTTCCTTCTTTGCCAACATGGTATTTATTTATAGGGATATTGTTTATCTGGAAATTATTCTCATTTTCTCTTCAATGGAAATGTGCAAAAGCAATTATTCCAACCACAATTGGTTATGTATTCCTCATTAAATGTAATGGTAGGTGAAATTATAGACAGTATCTAATTAATTCTCTTATAGTTTTAAAATGATTGTGCAATTATAGCTGTCATACAATATTACATTAGTTTCAAGTGTACAACATAGTGATTAGACATTTCTATACCTTACAAAGTGATCACCCTGTTAAGTCTAATACTCATCTGTCACCATACATAGTTATTACAATGTTATTGATTATATTCCATATACTGTATTTTACATCTCTGTGATGATTTTATAACTACTAATTTTTACGTCTTAATTTGTTCCTCCTTTTCACACATTCTCCTAATACCCCTCACATCTAGTAACCATCAATTTGTTCTCTATATCTAAGAGTTTCTTTTTGGTTTGTTTGTTCATTTATTTTGTTTTTTAGATTTCACATATAAGTGAAATCATATTGTTTTTGTCATTCTCTGTTTGACATTTTATTTAGCATAATGTTTTCTAGGTTCATCCATGTTGTCACAAATGGTAAGATTTTATTCTTTTTTGTGGATGAGTAACATTTCATTGTATATATGCACTACATTTTCTTTATGCATTTTAGTGGTGAATAATTAGGTTGCTTCCATATCTTGAATATTTTAAATAGTGCTGAAGTGAACACAGATGTGCATATATCTTTTCAAATTAGTGTTTTAAATTTCTTCGGGTAAATACTCAGGAGTGGAATTGTTTGGTCATAATGTAGTTATATTATTAATTTTTTGAGGAAACACCATACTGTTTTCCATAGTGGCTACACCAAATTATAATCCCACAAACAGTGTGCAAATCCTCAACAGCACAGTGGTTTGTTGATTTATTGAGACAGCCATTCCAAAAAATGTGACGTGATATCTCATTGGTGTTTTAATTTGCATTTCTCTGAAGATTAATGATATTGAGCCTATTTTTATATTTTAACTGGCCACCTGTTTATCCTCTTCGGAGAAATATCTATTAAGGTCCTCTGCCCATTTTTGTGTCTTATTTAATTCTCATAATATTTGTAACAGAGATTGATTACCAATTTTACAGCTAAAAAAACAGACTCACAAAAATGGGGTAATTTGGATGAAGCTCACATAACTCTCAGGAAACTCAAACTTGTCCCCAAATATTTTTTGGCTGCAGAACCCATGCATCTCTGTTTCTATTACTTTTAGAAAACTTAAAGCTGTATCAAGTCAAAAACATTGACCTTAGTACAACAAAGTTCTGAAACCTACTTCATCACTGACAAATTCAGGAATTAATCCTATAATCTCATCACTACTGTTCCTTAACCATGTGTTTTGACTTAAGTATTTGTCACTTACTTAAAAGTGTGTCCACCAAAATTCTCTATATGCAGGGGTGTCCAATCTTTTGGCTTCCCTGGACCACATTAAAAGAAAAAAGAATTGTCTTGGGTCACACATAAAATACACTAACTCTAATGATATCTGATAAGCTCAAACAAAAATTGCAAAAAAAGCATCTTAATATTTTAAGAAAGTTTACAAATTTGTTTTGGGCTGTATTCAAAGCTGTCTTGGGCTGCATGTGGCCTCTGGGCTGCGGATTGGACAAGCTCGCTGTTGTTTTCACAAGTACCAGCATCTGCCATGGCCCATGGAGCGTTTGTTCATGTTCTTGCCTTTAAATCATTTTTTTGTTTTTTAAGGTACTATATTTTCTCTCCACTTATTTTCTGCCTACGTCTGTAGTACCTTCAAAGACAACACTGGCTGTGCTGTCTTCTCTCCTTTTGATGAAGCTTTCTTCATCTTTGTTCCATATCAGTCCAGTTAGCTCACTTTTATACTTTCAAATCTATAATGCTTGATTTTTGCCTTCCTTACTATGATATCTCTTTATATTGAATATAGAATTTTTGTCATTGATTCTCATAAGTAGTAAAGAAGTAACCAATAAACTCCTTTGTGTGAAAGACCTTCCATGTTTTCCTAATTTACTTTGTGATTTGATTAGTCTTTTACTATTTGGCATTTAATAAATACCAATTAATGAAAGAATAAGGGAACATTTAATGACTGAATAGAATGTATGTCTATAAATAAGAGGTTGTGCTAAAATTCTCTGTTTCTCTGATATAATTTATAATGTCAGTTCCTAAATCATACATTCCCTGCTTATTATTTTATGGTAACCTTAACAACCTTAAATTGTTTTTCTTCTTAACTATTTTTGATAAATAGTAAAAATGTCTATTTTCCCTTGAAATGCATTCAAGTTCTCATAAAAAGTTGAGGCTAAAATGTACATTCAATGTGTTGTAATACAGTGGAATCAATTGATATTGAATTTATGTCCCCGTGCTGTGCTGGGTTGAAAAGCTTCCTTTCAGAAACTATCATCTATTGCATTAATCAATCTAATCAAATAGTAAATCACAGTCAATTCCTTTTCACTTAGCAAATGTAGAAAACATAGTTAATATATTTTATTTCAATCCCTTGTGATCCCTTTCTAACTTTTTTTTAATGAAAGGTTATAATGAGGTTGACTTGATTTATTCATACATTCATTCAAAACCTATTTTTTCATGTAATGTACAAGGAATTATGTGGAAAGAGATGAACGGGAAACAGATGAAAAATAACATCAGCTCCTTAAATGTTCATTATCTAGGTTGGGAGGTAGATAATTATAACAGATTATGTTATTAGGTCTAAGATAGACAGATACCCAGGATTTTATGACAAAGAGATGGGAAAACCACTCAGATCTGGAATATTCAAAAATCCAGAAGCCATATATTTGCTGAAGGACTAGGAGACAAAGGTAGGACGGTGGAGGGTTGGGGGCAGGGGAGAAGGCTTAGAAAGCATTTGAGGTACAGAGCAGCAGCATGTGCAGACAAAGAGACAAGAATGACACAGACATGTTTGGGACTGAATGTATAGGCTGGATTATAGGAACATTGGATTTGCATACTGTCAGAAGAGAAGAAAATAAAGCTGAAAATGTATGCAAGAACTACTTTAAAAAGACCATATATGTCTTATAAATTTTTTTTCTTTTCTTTTTCTTAATTTCTTTTGTTTTTTGGTCAGGGGTTGTGTAGTTAAACAGAAGCAGTGTGATCAGATTAGCACTTGGCAGGGCACTGTGGGATAGTGTCATTAGTTAAAATACAGTTAAATTTCAAATAAATAATAAAGTTTTTCAGTATAATCACATTCTAACTGTTGTGTGGGTCATGCAGTAACATAGTTATTCATTCATGCCTGAAATTCAAACTTAACTGAGTACCCTGTAGTTTTCTGTGTTAAGTCTAGCAACCTTACACTTGTGGAAGTGTGAAGAATGAATCAGAGATGAAAAGACAAGGCAGAAAGGCAATTTGAGACATAATTAAAATTTATATTCAGGCTTTGAGCCTGAATGGCACTGTGCTAGATTTCAGAATGTGGACCATCCTATTTTTGTTTCTGAGAGTGAGAGAGGCACAACTGGAGGAGGAAAGCTGTTGTTAGACCTTTAGATCTCATTCCGAAGTCAGAAGATATTCTGAAATAAAAAGATGATTTAACTGACCAAGGTCCACACATATTAAACTGGGGAGAGGTTGGCATGAAGAAATGTCTACCCTGAAAACTGTGGAACAACACAGATGCTATAGTCATAAAACTGAGAGATACAAAGACCCAATGTATTCATTTCGGTCTCGCGGGATTCTTCACTATACTGGTACCCTTATATTCAGTTACCCCTGTCTACATATCAATCTTTGTCTCAGGTGATATGCTTTGTTGTCTAGGTTCAAAGGAGTTTGAAACAAACCAGAAGACACATTCCTCTAGGACATAAATCTATTTCACCGGAAGATTGCTACAACATAGAGACCCTGGAGTGGACTGTCTTGTTCTAGTCCTTACCTGGTTGTCCTGACTACTTGTATATTCATAGTAAGGTTGCTACAACTACCAAGCCCTCCCCTAACTGCCTAGCCATTCACTAACTATTCTGACTCATGGCTGCCCATTGCCCATATGCAAATTTCAAAGTCCGGGAGGGGTGAAAAATAAAGACATCTTTATTTAAAAACTGCATCATTTCTAAGAGAAAAACTAGTCTTTTCTGTCAAACAAAGGTGACTTCATTTTATAGTCGACCTCCATTTTGTACTCATAGTTAAAGAATTACCAGTTCTCGGAACTCAAGGGCTTCGCATACTTCCTCATTCCTGACTCACATTCAAACATTGCTTTGCATCTTCTTGTGACGTTTCTAGCCAATGTCGACTTAGATTGTGAGATCGAGCCCCAGCCAATGGAGTAAGACCCAGTGTCTTTCCCCTGTGCTAGGATAAAAGGCCGGTAGACCTCCTGCCCAGTGTGCCTGCTACCTTGAGTTAAGACTCAATACACCCTTCTGCAGAAGTCAAGTGCCTTGTCAAGATGTCCTTATCTTCTGAGTGTCTTTGTTTGACACTGGTGGGCTTTATTTCCAACATTCTAAGCATCCAAAGAGAAATAATCCTGCCATCCTCTACCAAACCAGACCAGTCTTAGATTGCACCTGGAGTTTCCTCTCCTTTTTAGAAATACCATCCTTTGGGGAGTGCAGGTGGCCACAACTCCATTCTCCTGGTGGATCACCCTGGTCACCAAAAGAGAAGCTCTTTGGCAGCCGAGCACTCCTAGCCCTGGGCACCCACCCATGCACCCCTCTCTCCTCCCATAATGCCCTTGTCCCTCCACTGCCAGGCACCAGGCGCTTGAGTTGCTCCATCCAGTTTAGCCATCTGTGACATTCCCGTGATACAAGAGTAGAAGTGAGTTTCCACCCTCCTTCCTTTTAAATTTCCCGTGCGTACTTTTGCACACACAGGAAAAGTTCAACTTTCCCACCCATCCTTGTCCTAGGCAACCCTCCCCTGCTGCTATGCCCTGGAAGGGAGGAGTAGCAGGTCTTTTTCCTCCGTCAGCCATGATCTCACCTGTGGTATGTGCCTTCGTGCTTCACATGCCAGCCTGAAACAGTTCCATCATGTGGAAATAGGAAAGGAGATCCATCACACACCTCATATTTTTACTAACAGACCTCACAGGCAACTTCCTTGTATCAGCCCCTCCCTTCATGCCAGTAGCAATTATATTACGCTTCTGTTATGTGGTTCAGATGCTGCAGGCCACTTCCCAAAACAGAGACAAGACTGAACGAATGGGAACCCAGGATGGCTCAGCACGTTGAGCACTCACATTGCAACCCTGGGGTCTGAGTATCAAGTCTGTTCCCGGCCCTGGCCTATGGAGACCCATAAGCTGAACTGTGGTATACTGCCCACCCCAGTGCAATCCCTACCAGGGCAAGCTTCCCCTGTGGGAGTCCCGTGTTTGGCTTCCACCCTGGGGCCTGCCTCTCCTATGGGAGGCCCCTTGCCTGGGTCCTGCCCTGCATGGCCCCACAGCCACCTGTGTGGAATGAAACTGTCAAAAACTAATGACTTACAACTGTGGAGACAGCTCTGTTCCCTCCCCCTTCTCTCTGTCTCTCTGTCTCTCTCTTTCTGTCAAAAACAATAAAATGAATCTTAAAAGAAAATTTAAAAAGACTGAAAGAAACTTAGGTTTGTTCAAAATGCTGGCATTCTGGGAACTTGGTGGCCTCTTGTTCAAAGACCATCTCCCTGTTTTCTGAGTGGCCAAAAGATTTTATAGACCCTAAGAAGAGGCACAACAAAGTACAGGGGGAGGTGGGCAGCAATTGCTCAGAGGTTTGAAGAAGAAGGTGCTTCCCTGTGGTTTTAGAGGTCAGGGTGGATCTTATGCAGATGCTGAAAAGGCTTCTTCATTCTTCTGAGTTAATGTAAACAGACTCATTCAAGTTGTTGTGTATAGTAAACAGAAACTTGTATGCATAGTAAACAGAATAAACAGTCATTGAAACTGCATTAAGGAGGGAAACAAAGAAAAGAAAAAAAGTTTTAAAAGGTTTTAAGCTAAGTTACATCATTGAATTAAATTAAACTTAATGTGTTAGGTCCTAAAAA
>PVKE010041028.1:0-14350 GCA_004027555.1 Craseonycteris thonglongyai | reverse complement strand
TCCTTTACTAAAGACTGCCCCTGATCTTCTGGAGGGGCTTTGGATTCTGAGGTGTGCATTGTGTTTGATGTGGTTCTTTTTGCTTTAGGCATGAGTCTGTTTTCCCTCTGGGGGTTTGCCTATCAGATGGGCTTCTCTTTATTTTTTCTTTTGGACTCAGTTGTGGGAGAAGGAGATTTTGGGAGAGGGTTGGGGAAAGCAGACAGCTTCTGTGTCCTGGGGCACTTCAGGTTGCTGTCTTAGCTGTTAGATAGCAGGGTATTAAAGGTGTGGCCAGGGGTGGGTGCATGTGAGTAGGAGCTAGGGCGGGCCTGAGACACAATAGCAGATTTCTCTTTCAGCAGGGGGGCTGGTGGTTCAGTGCGGGCGGGTTTCAGGAGCTCTGGTGTTTCCTCCTCCTGGCTGCCCCTTCTTCAATCATATCTGTGAGCCACGCCCGCAGGGCAGCACTTGGATGGGCTGGGGCTTGGCAGAGGCCCTGGTCGGCCTCCCTGTCCCGTGCACAGGCAATGAGACTGCGAAGACCCGGCTGGCAGACCAGTTGTGTGCGCGGTCCGCAACGCCCCAGAGGCCCGGTGGGCAGGATGCCAAAAGCCCAGCTGCGCGCTCGCGAGCTGGCAGCAGCACTGTAGCGGCCCAGTGGGCAGGGCGCAGAAAGCCAGTCCCGCGCACTGGCAGCGGCGCTGTGGGGGCCTGGTGAGCTGGGCGCCAAAAGCCCTATAGTGCGCTGGCGAACAGGCAGCGGTGCCCCGGCGCCTCGGTGGGTGGGGCACCGAAAGCCGGGGTGCGCGCACGCAGTGATGCGCAGCATCCCAGTGGGCGGGGCACCGAAAGCCCGGCCGCACACTTGAGTGCAAGCAGAGGCACTGCAGCGGTCTGGTGAGTGGGGCACCAAAATCCCACTGAGTACTGGAAAGCAAGCAGCAGTGTCATGGCGGCCCAGTGGGCAGGGTGCCGAAAGCCCAGTTGCGCGCTGGCAGTAGTGCTGCGGAGGCCCGGTGGGCGGGGCGCTGAAAACCCTGTGCGCACAGACCGTAGCTTGGGCCGCTGCCGCTCTATGCTCCCGGCTCTATTGAGAGTGCCGGATTCACTCCAAGCATGTCCAATGCAGCTATGCCCACTCAAGCTCCAGCCCTCACTCCAAGAGCCCTGTCTTCAGAAGGCGCTCCCTCACAGTCAATCTCCTCCGTAAATCAGGGGTGCTGAGCTGTTGTGGGCCGGTGCCCTGCTCTCACCCCACCCGCTGGGAAGTGCAGCCGCCCTGCTCCACAGTCCCTGTTCCACTTTAGGCTCTGTGATCTGATTAGGGCACTGTGTGCTGTCCCTTGAGTTCGGATGTTAAATTGTCCACAGTCTTGTGGGGATTCCACGCTCCCTAGGTCTCAGCTTCCAGCCCGCCCTCGATCCAGCTCCACTTTGACCATAGTCCCCCAATACCCCTTTGTTTTTGCCAGCCAGGGCCGCGCTCTGAGTCTCTGTCCTGGAACCGTGGCTTCCCTTTTCCTCTCCCGCTCTCCCCTTTTTTCTCTAACCTTTGGGTGTTGTTCTGCGTTGTGTGGTTCTCTTAGTTGAGGTTTCTTCTCAGGGTTTCCCCTGTGGATTCCCCTCTGTTCACAAGGCCCTTCCCAGGCAGTTATCAGCGTTCTCCTCTCATGCTGCCATCTTGGATCTCTATATATTTCTTCATAGTATTCTTGTATGATCCTTTGTATTTCTGTGTCATCAGGTGTAATTTCCCCTCTTTCACCTCTAATTTGGATTATTTGGTGTGTTTTCTCTTTTTCCCTTGGTGAGCCTAGCCAGAGGTTTGTTAATTTTGTTAAGTTTTTCAAAGAACCAGCTCTTTGTGGCATTATCTTTTTCCTATTGTTTTTCTGTTCTCTGTTACATTTAGATCTGCTTTAATTTTTGTTATTTCCTTCCTTCTGCTGGTTTTGGGTGTTTTTTGTTCTTCTTTTGCTATTTCTTGAAGATATAATATTTGTTTGTTTACTTGTGGTTTTTCTTATTTCTTGAGATAGGCCTGTAGTGACATAAATTTCTGTCTTATTACTGCTTGTGCTGCATCCCAGTAATTTTGGTATATTGTGTTTTTATTGTCTTTGATTCTGTGTATTTTTAAATCTTTTTTTAATTTTCTTTTTGATCCAATCATTTTTAAAAAACATGTTGGGATTCATCATCATATAGACTAGGGTTTTTTACATTGACACTTTTGACATTTGAAACCAAATGATTATTTACTATGAGGGCCATCCTACGCACTTGCAAGATGTTCAGCAGCATCCCTGACCTATACCCACTAGCTGCCAGTAGCATATTTCCAAAATTGTTACTGCATAATATGTTTTTAAACGCTGGCAAAAATCCCTTAGAGTGGTAATCCCCAACCTTTTTAGCACCAGGTACCGGTTTTGTGGAAGATGATTTTTCCATGAACAGGGATGGGAAGAGATGGTTTCTGAAAGATTCAAGCACATTACATTTATTGTGCAGTTTATTTTTATTATTATTACATTGTAAGATATAATAAAATAATTATACAAGTCACCACAATGCAGAATCAGTGGAATCCCTGAGCTTGGGGTGTGATATGACTTTCTAAACTTTATTATGGTTTCTGTGCAATAAAGCCTCTCTGCTAGTGTTAATCTCTATTTGAAGTTGCTCCCATCACTAGCATCACCACCTCAACTCTACCTCAAATCATCAGGCATTAGATTCTCATAAGGATAGCTAAACCTAGATCCCTTGCACATGCAGTCACAAAAGGTTTCATGCTCTTATGAGAATCTAATGCCATCGCTGATCTGACAGGATGCACAGCTCAGGTGGTAATACAAGTGATGAGGAGCTGATGTAAATTCAGATTAAGCTTTGCTTGCTTGCCCACCACTCATTTCCTACTGTGTGGCCCACTTTCTAACAGGCTATGAAGTAGTATCAGTCTGTGGCCTGAGGGTTGGGGACACCTGTCCTAGGAGACAAAAACCACGCCCTGCTGAGAACCACTGCTATGGATGGTGCCTAATCCATGAATGTGGATGAATATAGAAAGTAGAAGAAGAAACAGTCTTAGGAAAGAACACTGAAGGACAATATATCATTTAGAAATCATAAGACTCAGATGAATTGCCAAAGTAGGGGAAAAGCACAGAAGACACAGGAAAAATGTTTCAGTAAAAAACACATGTTCTCTAGGAGCAAATGTGTGAAAGAAATTAATTGAAATGAAGCCTAAAAAGCTGCCTTTTGTTTAGCAGTTAAGATGTCATTAACAACCCCAATGAAAATAATTTTGATGAAATAAGAGGCAGAAGCCAGAGTACAGTGGGGTGAAAAGTAAATAAATTCATATTGCATTATTGTATTATTTTATCTGGCTAGGCATGACAGCCCAGACAATGAAATATGGACTGTTAAAAAGGGCTTGAGTTGGGGTTTTGAAAGAGGAGGGGACTGTGCAGTGGCAAATGGAAGCTGACAATATTGACAGGAGAGTTATTGAAGTGGAGAGCCATGAAATATAAATGTAAACTGTATAATGAAAGAAATGAATACAAGAGAGAAATGGTATAAGAATCATTTAAACACAAGAAAGTAGAGAGTGTAGATTTAAGGTCTCTATGAATATAATCAGTAGGTAAAGAAGGAGGGGAAGCTGGCATGGCTCAGTGGGTTAAGCACTTGCTTTGCTGTTCCAGGGTCCAAGGATCAAATCCTGGCCCTAGCCCATGTGGACCCATATGCTGAACTGTGGTCTGGACCCCAGTTTGGGCCCCCCTAGGGCAAGCTTTCCATATGAGAGGACCATAGTTTGGCCTCTAGCTCACAGGGGTTGTGCCTCCCATGAGGGAGATCCCTGGCCCAGTACCCACCCTGCATGGCCCTCTGCCCACCTGTGTGGAATAAAACTATGTCAAAAACTGGTGACTGCTCTGGGCCCTACTTGGGCCCTCCCCTTCTCTCTTTCTTTCTCTGTCTCTGTCTTTCTCTCTGTCAAAAACAATAAAATAAATCTTAAAAAAAAGAGAGAATTACTAAGGAAAAGATTTGAATTGTACATCAGTAGTATAGTCACTAACAAAATTGGACCTCCCTTTCTTCATCTCTCAGTTAAAAGAGTTAACCAAGATCTCTTCAATATCCCTTCAGACTTGATTGATTTAGAGTAGTAAGAATCTTTCTGATTATTATGTGATAGAAATGACTATAAAAAATCAAAGAGATGTGTGTTTGAGTTTAAGTCTATAAAAGCTTATTGATACCAAATTTTTCTTAGGTTTCACTTTGATTTGGGACCATCCTAATTTTGATGCTATAAATTAATGCTACAAATTATATTTTATTTCTACCAATTAGCTCTAACCAACTTTGATAGATTCTTTAGTTTAGAAAGAGAAAACCATAGATTCATAAGAAAGTTTTGGGTACTTTGACAGTATTATTTTGATGAGTAGCATTAGTTCTGAAGAAATACAAAGATCAGGAAATTTTGTGGGCTTTCTTCATTATTAGCATACTTTTATTTTTTGTGGTATCCCTTTTTGCCCTATGATCTTTCTGATAGGTTAGCTATAATAAAGAATTAAATGTTTATGTCTTGGAGAAAAATGAGAATGTCAGAAAATATAGAGGACATACACATCTGCCTTACCTTGTGACAGTCCAGGCAGACATTACTAATTGAATTCAGCACTCCTTCCTCCAGAATCTGGATATGCACTTATAGTGAAGATTCTTACCTTTGGCTGAGAATCATAATCACTTGTAAAGATTAAAACAGAAAGAAAGTTTATCAGGCCTCATCCTAGATTTAATGAGTCAACATCTTCAGTGATTCAGAGGTCTCTGCCTAAAATAATTTTTCTATATATGTCTCCAAGCAGATGAGACAGGATAATTAATAAAAAGTTAGGTAGTCAGGAAAGTCCTCAGTAGCCATAGTGACATTGTTAAAATAAGAATGTATTGAGCACAAAAGCCAGGTCAGCTGGACATTAGCAAGGTAACTGGTGCCGACACTCCCTAGGCTTCACTGCTCCTCCCCCAGACAGAACAGAACCAGGCCCCTAGTAAGTAAACTTGAAGGAAAGCTTCTAGATTGCTTTTCCTTTGAGTTTAGACAATAGAGCAAATCCTAAAAGGTAAAGATTAACATACAGGCTCTGATACTTCTACCCCAGCACAAAGACAATTCATATATAAAGAGAAACTTTAGTCTTAGTTGTGAGCATTCTACTTTCCCGTGTTCCGTCTTGTTAGAGAGCTTTGTCTTTCCTTTCAATAAATTTCACTGCTCAACCTTTCCACTGGAGTCTAAGTCCTCATTCTTAGAGTGCGTGTGACCATGAATGTCAGGCACAGCAATTCCTACCTCACAGACAGATTGGAGTTGGCACTTGAAATGAGAGGTACATTATTTTAGCTGGACAATAACAGCCAGCTCTCACCCTCCTCCTTGTTCCCTGTAATTCCACTTTCCAAAGAAAAATGCATTTCACTTCAAAATATTGCAAATTCTAAATTAGAATAAGACAATCAATAAATGAGCTAGAGCAAAACTGAAACTAATTCTAGCCAACCCTTCTCCTATCTAGTTATCCTTAAAGGTTAACAGCATCAAACAGGTCATGGGAGGATTCTTTCAGGGAGAGTTGATAATTGATTAAGCTATTAAAAAAAATTTATTGAGAGATGGTATATTCTAATGACATACATTTCAGGTTGTAAGCAAACTAAGTAATAAAACAATGTACTGATACAGTTAATTAGCTCTTCTTAACTTGTGCTTCCCCAACAAAACTTTAAATCAAAATACCAATCATCGGGGTTTTCTTAAGTAAGGGATATATGTAAAGCACACGCAAGAAATCGAATGAAGTCTGCATATCCTAGGTTGTGTTCTAAGAAGACTCTCTCAACGATGCCATTACTATAATTCTAATAGAGAAGCCCTAGGAGAAGTCAAGGTAGAGGCAAGTAAGTCTTTCTGACTCCTTAGTTAGTCTTCCCCAGCTTGTGTCTATTTTCTTGCTTTGGGAGACTGGAATATCTAGTTCTTTGCTATGCAGAGTTCAGTGCAAATTTCTTAATTAGTTTTTGTTATCATGTTTTTGGGCCTTTTTTCATACTGTCTTCCAAATCTTTGACTACATTTTTTTCTAAATTGACAGTTTATAAGATCTTATTCTTAGCAAATGTCTTCTCTGAGATAAGAGGTTATCTCATGTTCTTGTTTCAACTCCATTCTGGAAAGAGAACACTGAGACAGATTTGACAAATGGCTGGCTGGTTGCTCTGTGGAGCTATATGAATCAGGGTAGTGTTGGGGCCTCAGGGTAGGAGCAGACCAGAAGAAAGCTGAAAGGATGGGGCTCCCCATTGCCACTTCATGGAAGCAAGTTCTGGTTTGTATTTTACATATTAATATTTAAAATAATTGTGAATCAATATCTACTTTTCTTAAAATGTATGAAAACATCAGCAGAACGGGAGTTCTGAAACTAAAGAGAAAAAATCCTAGAACAGTGGTTATGCAACTTTTCTGAATCAGAATCACTGGAGGTCTTGTTAAAACTAGGAAGTGCCACCACTCAATTTTCCATGTTAGCAGGCCTGGAGAGTGGGGCTAGAGAATTTGCATTTTTAGATGAGGTTCTGATGATGTTGGTTCTGTGACTACACTTTAAGCTGTATGAAGCTTTTACTGTATTGGTCTTGTGATCCAGTGGTTTCTATTAGACGACTTTCAGTGCCATCTGAAACCTGTTTATGCACAGATATCACCATAACTTTACATAGCCCTGCCCTTAGTCTTCTTAACCAGAGATTAGAAACTCATTTGGGAATGTCAGGATAGCTCAGCAGGTTGAGCACTTGCCTTACAACTATGGGGTCTGGGGACCAAATCATGGCCCTGGTCCACATAGGCCTATGTTCTGAACTGTGTGGCACAACTGCTAACCACCAGGATTGTGGCAAAGGTTTTCAGCTCCCATGAGGGAGTCCCCTAGTTTGGTTCCTGCCGTGAGCAGAACCCCACATCCACATGTGTACAATGAGGCCATATCACAACTAATGATGTTCAGCTGAGGAGACTGCTCTGGGCCCTCCCTTTTTGTCTTTCTCACCTTCTCTCAAAACAAAATAAATCTTTTCAAAAAGTTAAAAAAGAAAACCTCATTTTCTGAGTAAAAGTTATTTGTTATTCACTATTTAAAGTTAGATGCCACAATGTTCTATGGAAGATTTCACATATAAATCTGGGTTTCCAACTTCTAAAAAATCGCAGTAACTAGCACCACTGGCCTGCATTGCCATCTGGTACCTCTCTGCTGGAAATGAGGTAGTTGCTATAGCTGCTGCCCTCCCTCACCTCAGCTTCTTCCACAGCTTCCCAGATTCTCAAGAAATCAGACACACTCGTATTGAAATCTCAGAGCCCATTTGAAGTATTTTTGGAGTTATGCAGCTGATTATTAAAGATTATTTCTCCCTTACTGTCATTGTTGAAAGGCCTTTGAATAAAGAATGATGAACACAAGTCATTTCCTATTGTGTTTGCTATGTCATTGTGTTAAATATGCATATATTTGCAGAAAATTGTTTATTGTAAATTTACATAAAATATATTATTTTTCTAGATGAAAACAATGCCCCAATTCCCCTGCCTTTGAATAGAACCATGAACTAGTACCTAAGGCGATACTTCACTTGGGGGATTTTAAAGGAAGTTTCCTGGAATTCTCATATCTGCCAGTGCTGGCTACTTTCTGAGTTCATATAAACAATAGATCTGTAACATGATGGCTAGAAAAACAAGCACATTGAAATTTCTTAGCCTATTTGGAACAAAGTCCTAGCTTCTGGATCTTTCAAAAAAAAAAAAAAAAAAAAATAAAAGGATTTGTATACTATAACTAATATTCCCAATTCGTGTTCATCAGGTTCAGAGGCTACAAATGCTGAGGCCCCTTAATATTGACAATTATATTACACTTAAGTGGGACTGTTTCTATAAATTCAAAGGCTGAAATTCCTGTAAAATTTTTAGCAAAGGAGGCTTTTTCCCCCAAGCCCCTTTGGCTTTGGTGACTTGGAAAATTTATTAGCCAGATGAAAAACACACACAAAAAATTTCGCCACCAACTCTGGGATTCGAACAGCTATTTGGAGGCTTGTGAAGAGCAAGAACCCAATTAGGCAGCTTAGCTGCACTGGCCCGAGTGTAGCGTGGCAGACCCAGGGTGCCCTTGTATACCTCGCTCAACTCTGCCCAGCTGAGCTGCCTTTAAGCTCTCTGTCAAAATGGAATGAGTCTGAGTGATTCACTTCCCACCACAAGACACCCAGCAGAGCGTAAGGCTAATGCATGCTGGAAGTAGCTGGATCAGGGAGTTATGACTCTGATATCTAAACAGGGATTTGGATGGAGCTGAGGCAGGCTTAAAAAACAACTTTCTCATAACAAAATAGAATGGCTAAATGGAGCAGCAAAAGCATTTTCTCTGACTCCTTTGTCCTTACTTTCAAGAGAAACAAGTATGTTCTACTTTCTTTGCTAGACCTCTTATCTAAGAAAAAAATGACCCTTATCCCCAGGAATAGTGCTGACAAATCTTTTATAGGTCTGGTTTGAATAAGAAATGAAGCCCAGGTGGTGGCTGAATCTGTGCAGGAATCTGGGGAATTTTAGGATGTTCCCTTTTAGAGGACTCACTAGAGGGATTTTCTCCAGCAGGGGGTTCTTTCTGGTTGGGGGCCAACTGCTCCATGCAGGAGCAAGGCTGACTTGGAATATTGAAATCTAAGGTGAGACAAATGAGGCTGGAAGCTGGGGAGGATTAAACGCATAGATTTCTCAAGTGATTCACATATACCAGTGTTATCTTTGAAACATTTTGAAATGTATTTTTTGAAGCAGAACCACATACTACTCTATTAAAATGTATGTTAATCCCTACCCATGTGAAAGAGTTCCAACAAATAAATTAAATCAATGTCTATTTTCATGAAAATCAAGCTTCTGAGTCAAATAAAAAAAGAATAATGTGTGGCTATTATTTAATAACGTGTAGGGTTGAAGAGATCTTAATTTCTATGATTTTTTATTTTAATTGTTTAATTTCTATTTATAATATGCTTCTCTGTGTTCTGTCTTAAGTTGATTTATCCAATAATTTCCACACTTGCATTCTGTCTCCTGACCTGGTTTTGTAGTACCTATCATGTATCAAACAATCTATTAAGTACTCTGAGGCAAACAAAACCCAGATTTGTGTGTGTGTGTGTGTGTTTTGTTTTTCCCTCAAGGGGATTATTATTTATCTAGGGAAATGAACCTAACATAGAAACTATTAAACAAATTTACAAGCAGATAGGATTTGCTTTTACACTGTAATGTAATTCAAAATTCTACCCTTGACCTTATTCTCTACTCACTTACCCACTGTTTTTGGAGGCTCTTATATGCACCCACAAATGTCTTGTATATCACTATCTCCAACTCAAAAGTTTCTCCAGACATACATTTTTACTTTTACTGCCCTTCTAGAAATCACCTCCGCATTTCCAACAAATATTTCAAACTCAACCTATCTTTCTAGTTGTTTTCTCTTGCAAGCCTGTTCCTCCTCATACACCGTTTATCATTGTGATGGCATTGCCATGCACCCAGCTGGCCAGGCAGAGACTTGAGAATTATTCTAAGCTCCTGTTTCTGCTCTTTTCAGATAATCAAGTACATTCAATTAAATAGCTAACCATATCAATTTCCTCTCTACTTCTACCAATCTTTCAGGTTCTTATCATCAGGGAATGATCTCATTCACTTTAATGAGCTAAATTATTATCTAAATGCTAAGACTTCTCAAATATTTATTTTTAGTCCAGATCTCATCCTTCAGCTCTGCTTATGTATTCAAATGCTTATTGGTCTCCTTTTTTGGACACTTTACAGTCAATTTATGGCAGAGGCTAATAATTGTTTATCTAAAAATTTTAACTATAAATCTCCAGTTTTGTTCAGAATGACAATATTTTCAAAAAGCTCACTTTCTCAGATACATTTGTAGACAGGGGGATGGCATTAACCAATTATTGCTAATAAGATGTAAGTGAAATTTACATGATATGGTTTCTGAAGAGAATTGATAAAGGACAAACCCATTTGTATGCTAGGGTCCTTTGCCCTTTGCCTTTTTTACTTTTCATTTTGTTTTTCTGTCTGTAACCAGTTTGTATAATAAAAAAAATTAATAACATAAAGTAAAACATTTTTTCTTCTCTCACTGCTCTTGTAAAATTTATTCAATCACATATGCTTCTTCTGCATTTTATTTCTCAGTGAATGATGCTACTATTCACCCAATTGTTCAATACCTAAAACTTGTTTATCACCCCATGATTTCTTCTGTTCCCCTCTAAAATATAGTCAGTTTCCAAATTCTATTTTTCTACCTTCTGATTGTCTTTTGAATCATTCTACTTTTCTTTCAGGTGCCAACCCTCACCTCTTACCCAGATCACAGCCACAATCTTCCAACTGCTCTCTTGGCCCGTTATTTTTCCTGCTTCAATCTTATGTCCATTCTAGAGGTAAAGGAATTTTTTCTAAATTACCATTCTGATCAAGCCACTCACATACTTAAAACCCTAAAATGACTTCCCATAACTTTTAGGAAAAGTCTGAAAATCTGTAAAAATCTTCAAAGACTCTTCACAATTTGAACCCTGCTTATTTCTTCATCTCACCTTTATTCACTCACTGGGCTTCCACCCATTCTACTCTGTATCTGTATTGAACTTCCTTTAGGCTCTTAAATATATCTTAGTATCAATGCTTCATTCACTACAGATGCTTCCACTGTGTTGAATAATTTCCTTCCTTCCTTGGACTTAGAATCACTCAATTTTTAAGCATATATCTGTATCTATATCTCTATCTATCGATCTCTATCTATCGATCTATCTATCTATCTATCTATCTATCTATCTATCTATCTATCTATCTATCTATCTATCATCTCTCCCAGATAATTTTCCTAATCTCTTTTTACTTGGGTCATGGAGAATGCTCTAAAATTCTCTCAAACTATTTTATGCTATGACCATAGCACCTGTCATTTTGTATAGTAACTGCTTGTTTACTTGCAATGGTACTATGAACTCATACTATAAAACTCTTTCTTTTTAATTCTTCACAAACACATAAGCAGCAACAGCTAATATGTTTTAAAGTCAAAATATATTGTTAAACTCAAAAAAATGATTGGCATCTCCATGGATCTAAAATAAATCAGGAGTACAGGAGTACAGAAGCTATGGAACTCTTGGGGCCCCAAAACAGGTAAGGTCAGTTGACATCTTATACAATCTCAGAGCCTAAACACTATGAATGCATTTCAGGATTGCAACTAATGTCAAGCTGCACATGTAAGGTGTATGGAGGAAGAAGAGGGTTTTATATACTCTGCAGAGAAAGGAGGGACCTTTCCATATCCTTTTGGTGTGTGTGAGATAAGAAAAGTCTTGAGACTGATGATACCCCACATGCACAAAGAGAGTATGAAAAGGTTTATCACTCATATTAAGACTCTTAAGGACAGCAGAACAGGCCCAAAGTATGTCTTTGGGTGAGTGTTCTAGAGAAGGCCAGAGGCTTGTAAGATTTGAAACATTCACCTGTGCCAAAAGAAAGAGCACCTGAGATTTCGTAACAGCTTGCCCAAATGTAGAACAGAAAGGTGAGGCTTGAAAGCCATTATCGGTCAAACATTAAAAAATTGAATCAAACTCTATATCACATAGAGATAAAGGCAAACTTCTGATACAGATCAAGATAGTTATTGACTTTGTACCATAACCTTGCAATATCTTGAAGGAATAATTTTTCTGAGCCACAAATATAATGATGAGTCTTACCTTGGTGCTGTGAGAGAGTTGGTTCAGAAAATAAAAATTTCTTATAGGAAGTGGTTAATAGGTCAAGAAATGAGAGATAGAGAGAAAGAGAGGGTGGATAGAAAATTTTCTTCAAAACTAGAATTTCCAGACTAAAATTTCAAATATAGGCAGTTGTATCTATTTTTCTAGTGCTTACAATGATTTCTGTTTCCCATTTCCTTTTAAGCGTCAGCTCCTTAGATTTGGACATGACTACATGAGCCGAAAGGAATTTCACATAGAAGAGACTGGTGAGATCTCAGTGTTATGTTTCATTTTTATGGCAAACATTGAAGACTAGCTTAAAGTGGCAATGACATAAGACAGTGTTTAGAAACTCAGATCTTTGAGTGACTACAATGGGCAGAATCCCCTTCCTGAGATATATAAGAGAGAAAAATATCTTTTTGTTGTTTTAAATATGAATATATGATTTGTTCATTACCTTAACATTCAAAGTGAAGAATGACAACCTCATAGCAGTTCTGAAATATCCCTGGCATACAAAAGTTTCCTTGACCAGGACAGAGTCTGCACAGAAAGTCTGTATAACTGCTTTGTACACTGTTTTTCAGAGTACCTTGTTCCACACTCAGGGAGATTAATGTTTTTCCAGGGTTTTTTTTGGCCATATATGGGTTGGCAATTATGAAGCATGCTTTTCTTGGGAGATGCGTAGACCTTGAAGATGCCTTCTGTTCATGAAAGATTGGAGGTGGGTACAAGGGTTAATTTAAAACTCAAAACAGTAAAATACATCTGTAATCCAAGCTTGTAGTATATTTGACAATTCAATTCACTCAGTAGCTTTAGAAAGCTACTGATCCATTTGCTTCCGGTCAGCTTCATATGCCATTAACACACATATCAGTCTTTGGGGTATAGTTGTCATATCTGCTCTGTCTTTGCTCTATTATCTCTAGGCCTATCTCCCCTGACTTAATGGCATCCACCTTTAGACAACACAAAACCAATAACATTATACTACATTCTGTTTTCCACTTCTTACATTGGAATACAGGCTAAGCTGGTACTTACTCTACTTTCCAAGTTATAATATAAAAAGTTTTATCAATGTTTTGTCAATGCTTATTATGAATCCATATCTTACCAGCTTTCATAATGGTATCCCTAGTCTATGCTGCCAGAATTCTTCACAGGCTTTTTAAGTTAAGAAGAACATAGACTGAACATTTCCCCACAAAAAAGTAAGATGTTAAGGATCTGGCTATTAAGATAAACATTACATAAAAAATTCCTTAATATATGCTGAAAAGCAAAAAAAAAAAAAAAAAAAAAAAAAAAAAAAAAAAAAAAAAAAAAAAAAAAAAAAAAAAAAAAAATCCTTAAGATAGGAAGAAAGTCCAATTGCAAAAGTTTTATGCTAAATATGGATGCCTTTAAGTCTCTCAATTTAAAATGTCTTCTGATCAAAATGATAATAATAATGGTAACACAAAGTTATAGGTAAAACACTTTCCAATTTATGATGACCTTTTGTACAAATTAAGTAAACACAACTTTTTAAAAATTAGGACACTTAAAAAAAGAAAGCTTTAGGTTTACAGAAAAGCTGACAGAAAGTAGAATTTTCATATAGCTCCTCAATGCCCTCTAATTTTTGCTCTTATTAACATCTTGCATTAATATGATACAGATATTATAACTGGTGAGCTAATATTAATAAATTATTAAATAAATTACATAGTTTACATTAAGGCTCACTCTTTGTGTTGCTCATCCTATGGACTTTGACATGGGTATAATGACATGTTTCTATCATTATAGTATCATAAAGAATAGTTTCACTGTACTAAAAATTCCCTATCCTCCACCTATTTATCTCCCTGGTCCTTATCCCTAAACCTCTGGCTAAAAACTTCTTAAAGATAAGTAAAATAAACTAACTTACTACTTACAGTAAAGTACTCAAATATTTAGTGCACACCCAGATAAATATATCATATTCAGACCCATTGGAATTATTCAAACAATATATGAAGGTGAAAAGTGTAAACCCACATAATTTTATTCTACTGAGCCAAATACTAATAATAGTTTGGTGACAATTGTCTCAAACATATCTGTCTATAAAAATGCACATACCCATATAAATATATGTTTACTATATGGGATTATAACATATGCTCTTCTCTACCTTGATATTTAAAAAGATATGTTTTCTATCTTAATCTAGATGGGGGTTACATGAGTATAATGGAAAATGTGTGTGTGTGTGTATGTGTGTGTGTGTCTATGTGAGAAAAAATTTTGAGACTAGTCATTCTGCTAGTCTACATATTTATTCTAAAATAATTCTATGCAACTTTTTATTAGTTTTCTATTGTTGCTGATACAAATTACCACAAATTTAGTGGCTTAAAATAACACAAACTTTTATTTT